>VZTU01014137.1:1452-133287 GCA_013400835.1 Zapornia atra
GCTCCCGCGAATCCCGGAATGCCGCCGGGGATTTTATTTTCCTTCTCTGTAATCCTGGGGAGGCTTAAACTGGCAGTTTCGGTGGCGTTTTTCGAGCTTGTCTAGTTGTTGCTAGCGTTATTATTGCTATCATTGCTTCTCCCTTTTCCCCCCTTTTTTCTTTATTTTTTTTTTTTAAACATTACTCCCTCCCCGACACGACACGACGCCGCCTCACCGAGCCGTTTCTGCCCAGAAACAAGTCGGCAGAAATCTGCTGGCACGTTGGGCAAGTTGGGAGGTGAGGGAGGTGGAGGATGCTTTTAATTCGAGAGCGAAGGCTCGGGGCTTTGCACGGTCTTCGCTCTGCTTTGTGTTAGGCCCGGTTTGGGGGCTCCGGTTTGGCGGTCACATATACCCTTTGCCCAGCCACAGGCAATGTGATCGTGAAATACGGAGATTCCTTCAGGGTTTTTCTTCCTGGTGGAAAATGATGCAAGAGAAAAATGCAAGGCAGTGGTATCGAGGGTACAAAAGACAGATACGATCTTTAAAAATGTGGTTTATGTTTACACCTACAACTTAACATTTAATGGCCAGCGTTATTGGAATACTCATCTCTAATATGTGATGTGGCTACACCCGAATTTTGCCTGATAGTTCGCGAAAGGTGCTTTATGCTGATTTTTAATCATTCGGCGCTTCGACTGTGTCCTCTCTTGATTTATACGTAAACGTCTCCTTCTTCTCAATGGCTTCGCTCTGGCTTTTCCGTAGGACACTCGTGATGTGAGAGAGCGGATCAGCTTTTGTGGAGATTTCTGTTAATGGTGTGTTTAAATGTGTTTCACCCAGTCTGTGCTGTGTGCTCGCAGGTTGGGTTATTTCACACTTCGATGCACAGACACGGAGCGTGTGTAGATGTCTCACAGCTCTGCTGTGGACTGTTCACGGCAGGTTTTCAGTGGGAGCTCCCTCCAGGTAGGCCAGCTGCCTATTCTCACGGAGCTCTTTTTTTCTGCCACAAAGATGACATCTCGGCTTACCATTTCCACCGGGCTGTTGAGGATGTTTCCAAGGGAATATTTTTCTTTCTCTGATAGAACCACAGTGCAGAGGGAGAAAAAAAAATCCCACCCCAGAAAGACACAAGCATGAGGAGGTTTCGCAATTCTTCGTTTTGTTAAGATACCATCAGCGTAGAGGGGAAGTTGAATATCAGTGAAGATGAGGCATTTTCCTGGCAGTATCCTTAGCTGATTATTTCTGAGCAGAGGAGGATACCGGTAGAGTGAGGCACGATCATGCTTCAGACGTTAATCTCTGCAGTGTGGCAATACCAGGCATGAAGTTGTGTTTGTACAAGAGACGTCAAACTCTGCTCGCTGGTAAAGCTGTCACCAAAGAAATCATCTCTGAAAAAAATTCTGAAGTCCTATGGGGTTGTGCTTTAATTACCAGTGAGGTGTTCTCATTCCTAATTATTTTACGTATATAAATAGCAGGAGGATACTAAAACATGGTACGTACCATTGCAGGCTCCATTTTGTTAAGCAGCGCTCTTCGTGCTTCGTCTTGCGCCTTATCATTTTTTTCCAGTGCTAACTCACCAAGTAAATACTGTTGTTCACAGAAATATCTGTGCTTTATTATTTCAGGTAGTGTCTTCAGTTTCCAGGGAGTAATTAGAGCGCTAGGGTAAGATCCACGTTCACTTGTTGCCTGAGTGTATGGGTTCGTTTAGCAGGTATCTTTTGGGCATTGGTCCTATGATACCTAGATTCTATTTACTTATTTATTTATTTATTTTTCGCTGAAAGGATGTGATTGAAAAGATGTGGTAATTTAACTCCCACCTCCCACAGAAGTGGGCTATAGGGCCAAAGCTTCCTGAAACTGTAGGTAGATTTTTTTAAATGCAGCTAATTTGGTTTTCAAGTAGTGTAGAAAAATACCCATACCATCTATTGAAAGTGAGCGTTGGGAGCACTCAACAACTCTGATAACAAGGTCATTTTTACACGTAGGGCTTTCCACAGGCAAGGCGCTTTATGAGCAGCGACTAATTAATCTTCACATCATCCCTTTACAAATCCTCTGGCATGACGAGTTTTACTGCATTCTATATAACATTAATAAAATTGAGCAGGAAAATAACATCACTTTGTTTTGCATTTGAAAGCAAAAATTGTAATGACAGCTAAATCCAGACCTGGCAAATTGCATCCCTCAGTACACTGGATAAGTTATTTGTTAATTCTAGGGAATTTCTGTCCTTTGTATTGTCGCTTGTGACGTGTATTTGAATTGAAATCTCCCCCCAAGCTTTTACTTGCCAATGCTTTGACTGCAATATAGGAGTTGGCATTAGCTTGTGTATGGATTATTCATCTGCATTTTTTTCCACGGGAAGTCCACATCTAAGTCTGAATAACAAGACCCTGCCTACAAGTTTTTTGTGAGAGGTAACTACTTCTGTTGCTTAATAAGGCAGTTACGAGTGTTGTACTGACAAGATAGCTTTTCCCAGCAGAAGCACTGTGCAAGAATGCAATGGAAGGGGTGTTAGACCGTCTTATTTTCAGCAAAATTTGGGGTGGGAAAAAAATCAAGTTCTCTACAAAGTGCTTTTTCTGACATTATCAGAAGCTACTGTTTGAATTAAATTATGTCCACTTTCCTCAAAAAAAGAGGAATCATAATAATAGTATTCTGAGTTGGTGTATGTGCTCAGTTAGCAAATGGAAAGGTGTTAGCTTGCGGAGAGTCCCGCAATTGTAGGTGTTGGGACTTTATCTGATTTACGTCTTGTTTCCATTGTTTGCTTCTTGTTTCACAAAGAATAGGTTAAATATAGTACAGTTTCACCCCTACAGCTTCGCTCAAATCTTGTCCAGTCTTTCATTCTAGTTAAGGGTTGGGTTTTTTTTGGTGAAGTTAATACAGATCTGTAACTTTTTTTTTTTTAAATGTTAAAGCCCCAGTAGGAAATCTTGATACTGGCAAACTTTGTTTGCCAGACAACAGCTTGCCTGGGGATGAATCTGACTTTCTCCCCCATGAAAGGAATAATGTTTATTTTATAAACACCTACCACACTCAAATGTAGAGCCATTACTAATTATTTTTTTTAAAAGTGAGCTCTGTCCTTGCACAGCTTGAAAGGCAGTCATATTAAAAACAAAGACAGGAATAATATCCAATCTAATGTTCCTTGTGTGAATTGTTTTGTGTGTGTGTGCATCAAGAATAAACCTATGGTTATCTTTAGCAGGTTTGCATAAATTTAATTTTCATTAGTTTAAAGATCGCTGTTGTAACCGCATTTCTGTGTCTTAATATCCTTGTCCCTTTCGTGTCTCTGCCTTGCCTTTCTCCATTCTTGCACTGGTTGGAAATAGGACAATGAGTTTAAAGTACTGGGTTGCAAGGAAGACTTGTGATACATGTGTATGTGCAGCAGACAGGGGAAGAATAAATAAGTGATTCATTTTTGCTGGCTAGGGATGACCTCTAATTCCCATCTGGGAAGATAAGACTTAATTGAAACCATGAAGTTACTCATTAATATCCCTGAAGGAGGTGGAAACTTTGGCTTTTCATGCCCATTTCACATTTTTTGCTTTTTGTCTTGGCAGGTAAGTTGAGTGTAATGTAATGTTACAGTCAAAGCTGGTGACAATCCTGAAATGATTTGAGTGACTTTTAAACTCTTTTCTGTACAGAAGTAATGTGCAAGGACAATAGTTTTATTGACAAGCTAGCTAATCAGAAATGTATTTGAAACAGGAACATAAGTGGATTAGGGAACTGCATTTATATTTTCTTCTAGAGACAAGAATATACCCAATTAATATTAAATGAGGCAAGGCAGCATGATCTGTTTCAACGAGGAGAAGTGGAGTAGAAAATTGTCTTCTAATTGTTTTTTAAAATTCAACAATTCTGCTACTGCTTGTGTTTCAGCATGCTATTACATGTCTTTCCTTCCTTCTTTTGGTAAAGATAGAGCAAAAATTCCTATCAAGCTGGACTCATTGTTTACTTTAGCACAGGTTCCCATTAGTTAGAAAAACATACTTTTAAAAATTAAATTTCCCTTGGAAAACAATTAGCTCAAGTGGGAAGTATTATGCAGAGCTCAGAAGTTTCAAAACAATCTTACACAAAGAATTTTTTTAAAGCTTTCCTGGAAGAAGAATATTGTAGCATTATCCAGACTCCAAATAGAATGATTACAAATTAGCAATAATAATAATAGTTGTGAAGTAAACAGCTTGTTCAGTAAGTCCTGTGCTATTGATAGGGCTCTCTGGGTGTCACTTAAAGCTAGCTTGATGGGCTTACCATCATTACAGGTATGATTAAGTACAAATGCATAACAAAGTAATTTAAGTTTTTAAAATGCGTTTATAACAATTGAAAGCTAAATTACTATTTAAAAAAAAATTTGTCATTATTTACTATGGCAAATGATTGGCTTTGTTGGATGAGAAGTGGTACCTATGGGTTTTGGCTGTACGTGTTTTTAACTATTCTGGGCTGCCCTGTTGCTATCTGGTATTTTCTTCAGGTACCTCAGAGAGAGCATCGAATCTTGTAATTTGCATACAACCCATGATAATTTAGAATTCTCTGCAACTTGAACACAAATTGCTCTGTGTTATCTGTACTGTTGAAATTGAGATTTGGTTTCAGAACAGAAGTGAAGGCAGGTGTGTGCCTGCATTAACAAACCCCACATTTTTCTGAAGACTGATTTAATGGAATGTTACTCTGTTGTGACAAACTTGGTTTATTCCTATACCAGTTTGTAGCTCTGTGTAAGAAAACCTAAAATGATATTTCTTTAAAGTTGCTTAATGCCTATCAAACATACCTTTGAATATATAGTTCCTACGGTGGTTAAAAAGCGCATTTGTAAGTCAGTACTGTTAAGGTACGTGTTTATATGTCGCAGAGGTTATATAAAATATGAAAACAGAAGCTATATTCATTGATAGAGTGAGAACTCTTAAGGCTATTAGTGTTAACACCCTGCCAGTAAATTTTACATGTTTAGGAGCATAAATAAAAAGGATACTCAGAAACACTTCTGCCTCGTTTTTGGTTTTGTCCAGGGAGTAAAGATGTGGTGCTAGCCACTACGTGGTGGTAATAGTTCCCCTGAGGAAGCTTGTAAACTGCCTCTGGTCCTCAGTGGGGACCTGATCCTGCATCAGAGTAGGGACTGGAGGCCCTCAGCATCCCTCACCATCTTGACATCATCTGTATTTTTTATTTTTTTTGTAGCTAGTGAGGGGAAGAGTCAGCTAGATCATCCAAGCCAGGGTGTGGTCTTTCTAGGAAAGGATGTACTGGTTGCAGAGATTGTGGCTGCCCCATCATTGGCAGCATTCAAGGTGGGGTTGGATGGAACTTTGAGCAACCTTATCTAGTGAGAGATGTCCCTGCCTGTGGATGATATTTAAAGGCCCCTTCTGACCTGTTTTATGGTTCCACGAAGCACATAAAGGGCATTTAGTTTTTCAGAGGTGAAAGGTGAAGTTCAGAGTTCCACCCACATCAGTGTTCCAGTTTGTGTTGCTTACGTTTGTATTGCTAGCAGGGCTGGGAGAACAGAGGCTGAAGGCTTGCTCCCACCGAAATCATTGACAAAGCTGTGTACACCGAGGGACCATTTGGAGGAGGAAGGTGATAGGTTTAGTACACAGAGAGGAGTGATGTTTTTTGAACTATTTATTGCATATAGTTTGTTTATACTTAGAAAGTTCGTAAATAACAGGTGAGTTTTAACATGCAGGAAAGTGGCATCTCTCATTTCCCTCTATGTTAGTAAGTGTGGCTGGACTAACAGGGTTTTACTTATCTCTCCACATAGGATTTATGAAAGAGGAGACCTACCTCAAATAGTTCAAGCCTTGTGGAGTCTTTAGAAGTAATTAGATTGTGGGTTGCATGAGTAGATTGTGGCTTGTTTATTAGTGTTTTGAGCAGTGCTAGTTGCATCAGTTTTCTTCTGTATCTGCGTGTGCTTATAGATATGTAGTGCTTAATTCCAGAAACAATTGCGTGTTTGAAGATGATTGATAATTTAGAATATATAATCCCTATAGAGCACCTGTGGTTGTATGTGCCCTCAATAAAATAACTTTTTTGTGTCAATGGCTGTAATGTTGTCCTAGGTAGTCCTGGCCTGTGCCAATCATTTCTGCGTCTCTGCCATATCCCTTCATTTTGTCTTTTCTACATGCTCAACAGTTTGCAGAAAATCTGTGTGAACTGGCTGGTGAACACTTTATCTGTTTGAACCTTTTGTAGATTTGTTGTCGTTTAACTTTTAACTGGATGAGGGAACTGATCTGTTACAGCTTATAGTCCGCCAGACTGCGGAGGAAGAATAGAGGGGAAACATGGTAAGCTGGAATTGCTGCCAAAAAAAAAAAAAGGATTATTAAATCCTTGCGTAAAATTTTCCTGTTTTGCACAATATTTAAGAATAGAGGGGCAATACCAGGAAAGGGAAGAGACAATTGAAAAGCATACATTATAACCAAGCACGTCAGCGGTGAGCGAAGTTTTAGCTCTTGTGGTTGTGGAAGAACACACAAAGAAGTCCAAACCAGATGCTAAATTAAAAGGTCTTCATGTCATAGGCTTAAAAATTAGGAGAATTTAACAGTACTCTTACAGGTCTTGGAGGACAGGGTCTTGTTTCAGGGTTTGTGGACGTTTGATGTTACCAGTACTGGCATTTCCAGTACTTGAAGTTATTTCTTGACTTTGCCTCTTGGGCTGTCCCATGAGTGATGGGACAGGGCCAACAGAGTGGGAAATAAGAAAGCAGGTAACATGCCAGGCTGCAGACTGTGGTGTCAGGGCATGAGTTCATGGTGAAGGCTATTTCCTTTTACTTTAATTGGAGTTCTCAGTAAGTTTTAAAATAATTTCAAGTCTTTTTCCTTTTCTTTAGAAACTTAGAAAAAAAGGGTGAATTTGAGCATGTCCATTTGATGAGTTCAGTTAGTAACAGGCACACAAGAAACTCGTTGCAGTGACTAAAATATGAGCTGGAAGTACACTCGGTCACGTACATTCTTGGTCTTGCTCTGTTGAAATCAGTAGGGTAATTTGAGGAGGGGGATTACCATTCATTGCTTGTAGTGTGAATGGCAGGATGTGCTGTTCAGAAAGCCAGAAAGGTTCAGTGGAAGATCACCGTGCAGCTTTCAGGTTGACTGCTGCTTGGGGGGAGATAGCTGAATCTGCCTTTAGGCTTGTATCAAGTAGAACCCCATTTTTTTTCTTCATATGGCAGATAAGGTGCTGAGCTAACAATATGAGAGAGCCTTTTATGAGCAAAAGGCTTGCTGGAAATTTCCCTGTTAGGCAGAACTGGTACTGTAGAAGCTGTTACTCTTTTACCTGTTTTATGCCAGCATTTAGACATCACTGTCCTGGTGGCAAGTTTGTGACATTACTTTCTTCCATAGGGAAAGCCTCTGAGGGGCAGAGGGGCAGGGAACCTGATGGGCTGTGACCACCACAGTCCGATAGCCCTGGCAAAGACAGCAGTGGACATCATTGAGATATGAAAGACCATGGGACCCAAGTGCATCCTCTGCACCTTCGTGTCCTGCAAAGCTGGAGGAAACGCGTGTGATTTGCTGGGGTGTATTGAGTAGAATTGTGGTGGATCAGCAAACATAGGTTCAGAAAGTGCAAGGTGGTTTTATTTTCTTGTTTTGGGGTGTGGGTTTTTTGTTTGGTTTATTTTTTGTTTGGGTGGGGTTTTTTTGTTTTGGTTTTTTTTTTTTAAATTTGCATCCCTGTAGCTGAAAAGTCAGAGTACCGTGGGAGGAAGCACCGACCGATGTCAGTGATGCAGGGAAACACAGTCTAGCTTCTGAACGGCCCAGGGTCAGGCTGCACCAGGGTGCATGTCCTTCTTGTTCACAATTCCTAAAAGGCCATGCCAGCCCCTGCTGCTGCTCCGCAGGGCGTGCACTGTCTCCCTCCTGACTCTCTTCACTGGACAATAGAGGTTTATTAAGAAAAAAACTGTTGCTCACTGAAAATTGATGTGTTTTCCCTCATTTGGTCTTGAAATATTGCTATGGTACATGGTCCTGGTTGAAGCTTGCTTGAGCATGAATCCTCTACAGGGGCAGCTGCCCCTGATTTTTTTGGAGACATCAGAAGATGGTGTTGCTGCTTCTGCTGATATTTGCTTGATATTTGCATCTGCAGCCATTTTCATCTTGGGGTAGTGGCAAAGTGTGAGGTTTAAAATGGGATAAGCCTTTTATGGGCCCTTGAAGCATCTCTCTCCCTTGTCTGCTCAGAATTAGCAATTGTTTTAGAAGAGCGAGCTCCTGCACTTTACAAAGTATGTTGAAGTTCTTGCTCCTGTGTTCAAGGGATTGCATGATTTTCTCACTGGGTGAAAAATTTTAAAGGAAAAATCACTTTCATTCACATCGAGAAGAGCAATAACCAGGGCTTCAAAAAAAATGAATTAAAAATGAACATCCAGTGCTCCTCAAACTCCAGTTCTCTAATTTCATGAATGAAGAATGGGCATGTCGAATGCTTGAAACTATCACTGAAGGGCTTGGCTTTTGGATTTCCAGTCCTTTAAGATATGTTGAATAAAATAAAATCTGTTTCTGCTTTTGAAAACTCAGATCTTAAAGAACAGAGAAATGGATTTAGGTTTTGTAAGATTTTTGTTTACAGAAGTACTACATGTGGTACAATAAATCTTGCCTGAAGAAAGCTGAGATTAAGCTAAATCAGAGGAGGGTTTTTTGAGAATACATAATTGTATTACCAAATAGAATTATTTTATATTTATATTTTATATAATGGTTTTCATAGGCCTAAAGAGAAACTGTATTTGCAAGTGATTATCAGAAATATTTGTACATATTTTGAAGCGTACAGATGTCTATGCGTATTTTACGGGTGAGATTTCTGTTGATGTTAACCCAAAGGTACGGCAAGAATTTTGTAATAAAATCAGTCACCTTACTCTTTACTTGTGTATAGACAATTAACATCTAACTGAAGAAAATGAGGTAATTGCATGTGCAGGTAGACAGTTTGGATAACTTTTTAAGGATTTTTTTTCTTTTTCCCCCTAAACTTGCATTTACCCATGGTGTGTTCATCACAGTGAGTTCCAAACAATATGGAGCAGATACTTCTCAATGGAAAAGCTGTGACTTGCTGTTTGTTCCTTGCATGGCAGCAGTCCTTCCCTCCCAGTCATTGTTTTGAGTATTTGAGTATTAGCTTTTGGGATTGGGAGGTGTCTCTTAACATGTCTGGTTCTGGTTGTAATGGGGTTCTGTTCTACCATGGAGATTTTTGTTTGCTACTGTAACACAATTAGTGTGTATTGTGAGCAGGCTGTGCTTTTGCTCTGTCCGTGTGAGAACATAAGTAAGACTGACTGGCTTCGTTACCCATTTTCAGACATGGCATTATTAACAGCCAATTAGAAATGGCTTTTTAGAAAAAAGTTTCTGAAACTTACCAAGTGGAATCCAACCTTTTAATCAAAATACTAAGGGTGTGTATGTTTTTTCCCTAAATATGAATGTCTGCCTTGACTCTCTGTGAACAACAAAAAAAGAGGGATTGTTTTTGGCCTTTAAAGAAATCAGAAAACAACCCCCAATTTTTGGATGACTCTATAATGACTTACTTGGTTTCAACTTCACTGTGCTTCAGCTGTCTCAAAGTGCTTTATAGTCAGTGATTTTATACATAGTGGAAACGGAGACAAATGTAGATGAGACTTTTCAGACATGTCGTTTACTGCTGGTGTGTGCTTAATTTGCAGTGCCTTCTCAGTTGGTGTCTGCATCTGTGGTTTGTTCTGGGGTGTCTTAGGCTGGGCGCTGAGATTTGGTTGCATGTCCTGATAGTATTAAGTTACTTGCCTAATTGTCACGATGAGTCACTGGAACAGTGACGTAATGGAGTTGGAGGGGAAACAAGATTTCTTTGCTTTGTCCACCAGGCTACATCTCCTCTCCTGATTCTGGTGGCTCTTTGTTTTGATAATGGTTGTAAATCTCACTAAAAATCAGTGAAAGTGTGGGAGAGTGACTGACAGCAGAATGCTGCCCAGGGTGTTGTGCTCTTCTTAGTACCCTTCCATCTTCCTGCAAAGAGAAAATCTGTTGGGGAACCAGCTGCCAATCAGTTCAAGTCTCTTGCTTTCTGCAGTGTGCATGCTTTGTATATTCTCCTAATAGTCCCTCCTGACAACCCACCACGTTGTTTTTGCTGCAGAGGCTGTTAAGTTTGATTTCAGAAGTAGAGAGTAAGTCAGGGAAACCTCGACTGTGCTGAAATTTTCAGGATGAGAGGGATCTTGTGAAATTACTGTAGAAGCTGGGTTTGAGATCTGTTTTTGGAAAAAATAAAGGTCAGCAGTTCTCTCTCCCTTCCATGCTTTGGAATTAACATACAAACTTTTTGATGTTGTTTTCTTAAATTGAGGAATCACTTCAGAAGAATATGAGATACCTCAAAACATCACATTTGTCTCTACTGCAGTGTAAACTGGAAGATGATAGGAAACTGAAAGTAGAAAGTTATGTGGACTCTTAAGTAGGAAGTGTGTGAGCGATGGGTGTAAGCTGGAGCAATTCTGCAGACATTTTTCTGGTAGCTATGCAGTTATTCTGGTTGGGGGTCTGAATGTCACGTTGTTTCTGGCAGATTTAAAAGGTGCAACAAGAGGTTTCTTTGCCCTGGCTGTTACAGTGCTAGGCTGGGCACTGGATGCCAGCGATGCAGAGTTGTGAGGGTGTGCTTTCCTTGTATGATCCAGCTCCGTGATGCTCTCACTATCACTAAGGTATTGTGTCATCCACACAGTTAATTTAATATGTTGGCTATGGGAAAGAAAGTGGGAGGAGGGGACCAAAACTGTGAAAAGCCCAGTGTATCTTTGAAGAACAGCACTCACTTTTGCAGTAGAAATTTCCATCTACTTTAGTGGGCTGTGTTGAATGGGGTCCATCCACATCCTTGCCTTACTGCACGGTAGTCAAATGCCCATAGTTTGATTACCTGTTGATCCCTTTTGAAAGATGAATTGTGTTCAATGAAGCAATCGTGTTCCTTATCCAACAGTAAGGTAGAACACAGAGGTTTATTTGAGTGTCTGGAGAAAGAGAAAACAAATCGTGTTACGGATGTCGTTCGGTCATTGTTGAAACCAGAAGATAAATCTATGCAGCTGCTGTAAGCTACTACCTTTAGTAAATTGGTTATAATAGCACAATTGTGGGATTGGAAAAGGAGCTGCAACTTATTCTTTCAGTGCAGTAAGACTGATGCTTCTTCACATACGCCTGACAAAAGGAGTTGGAAATCCAGCTGTGTAGTAAGGCCTTGAAGTAGTACTCCCAATCCTTTGTTGTTATGAAATGCAGCCAGTTTTCTTTCTTGGTATGTGTAAGTGAGAACCATTGATGAAAGGTATCCTGCAAGTGCAAGTTATTAGTCATTGCTTTCTTGAGTTTTCTTTCAACTCTAACTGTCTCTTTCAGACACCTCAGATTTATTTTTTTTGGTTACTGTTATTATGGTGACTTCTGAGGAAAGTTTCAGATTTTAAACTAAAATATAGCCTGACATCCAGAGGCAAAAACAGGCTCTTCCTCCTCTCCCAGAGGAGCGAGCAGCTTGAGTGGAGTCCTGGCACTGAAAATCCCATCTGCTTTGCAACCAAATAATGTGGATATTGAAGAACACATAAAACTTAAGCTGGCACAGAACTGTGTTGCTGGAGGTGAAAGTATGGACACAGTTGACATCTTACCTGACTGAAAACACATTTTCTGAGGTTAGATAATTCATCTTTTGTGATTGCTGTGAATGAAACAGCAAATAAAGCTGGAAAAGCTTGAAATTAAATGAAATGTGCAGGACCAGACATGCACTTTGGTATTAAATATTGACATACCCCTTCTAGGTAACCACTTTGCCTCTGGAGCCTAGCATTTGCCTGAAGACTGTAACATCATCTTGCTCTTGTGTTTATGGTGAAAAAAATATTGGCATTGAGAAATACTGCTAATGGCTTCTCTCCTAACACTAACTGATGCTTCTTTTGGTGCTGTGTCACTGTCTCCCTTGCAATTAATCTTCTCTGATTTATTGTAAGTTATTTCAGATGTCCCCAGTGACTTAGGTTGACTGATGCACTTTAAATCTGGTGAAATCAAATCTCTTGTGGGAATTGACCATGTATAAAGCTGCTTCCTCATGGTGATAGAAAACATGGGAAAGTACTGAGCCCTCCTTGGAGCTTACAGAAATATAGAGTATACAGAATATACAGAAATTCTCTGTTGCTTTCAACCTTTGGACTGGTGTGTAGGTTGGTTGGTTTTAAGGATTGGGATTGAGGCAGGCTAACTATATGCATTATCCATACATTGTTTATAGTGCTACAGCATGACCATAGCAGAAGGGGAAAGAAAGGAGGTGATGATATGAAAAACTTCAACCAGCTTCAAGTTAGAGATCGTATCTCTGTGCTCCAGCTGAAAAGGGAAGTCTTTGAGTTAGTGGCTGCAGCGTGCTTGTGACAGGAGCTTTTTTGACTCCTCTTGAAGGATTGTAGTCCACAGTGTAGCTTTGTAATGAGGTGAAGATTGCCTCCTGGGGCAGCCCAGCATGCAAGCCCTATGCTATTTCTTTCCTTTTGAATGCAGCTTCAAAATAATGGAAGTGTTTAATTTTGGTGGGTGATGTGTTTCCCAGTGCCTCTTCATTTATCATAGCTGCTTTAACTGAGACTGAGATGCGGTGCTGTGTTACATTACCTAGCTTTAATGTCAAGGGTTTGGGATGTTGTCTCTCTGTACTTGTGGGACTTTTTTTTTTAGGGGAAATAGGAGAAAAGAACACCCTACCATGTGCTCTTGTCTGTGCTGTCAGTACCTGGACATCTTTTGAGAGTTACTGTCTTGAGACCCTTGTGTCTAACTCTTGCTGTACTCAGATTTCACGTTACCAGATTTTTTCCCCCCTCTTGCATTTGTAAGAAAAACCTGTGCAAACAATGCTTTGCTGTTTCCAAACACTGTGAAGTTTTCCTCTTTGCTTCCTGTTTTTGTAGTGTGTTTGTGAAAAGACCTTGTCTTTGCGCTGGAGTTCACGTTAATGTAAATGTGTTCAGCATCAGCTAGTGTGTGTTGAAGCACATAGGGACCTGAGTCCTCTTCAGCATTATTACTCTTTATTCGTTGTAAGACTAGATTTTAAAAAGACTTGTGCATGTAAAAGTGAAAGTGCAAGCGGTGTTAAATTATGCAGTCATGAGCTTGTTATTTCCCTTCCCCCCAAGTATGCAAGCCAGTTAGTAACCTAGTGATCTATACATGAGGTTTTAATTGGATATATGCCCAGAGTGCAGATTAGTATGGAAAAGCTATAAAAGCATGGGTTCATAAACTTTATTTGACCACGCAAGGACTGTCTGTGTGATCCCATGTGGAATGTGTGAGGGATTCTCAAAACAAAGAAAAACCTTTATGTATTTGGGCAGATAGGCATGTAAACCACAGGATACAGAGGTGATGTCTCTGCGCTAAAGTCAATGCTCTGTTGATTAAATAGGACTTCCTCCACCTACTATTCACTTCGTGTTTCTTAGGAGTGCTTTAGGTGGAGCGGAGGTGCATCTGTGGCCTCTGTGTAATTTACCTGACTTCTTGGGTAGAATAAAAAACTTAGAATAAAATAACTTGTTACTTTTGAAATCGTTCAAGTCTTCTTTTTACAATTGGATGTAATCTTGGCTGCCTTTGGAGGTAAGGGGGGGGAGGGTGAATCTCCCTGTAGTGAAATGAAAACAAGCAGATGTCTTGACTGCAGCTGGCCAGAGATGAATCATTTCATATAAACTTGCCTGGAGAACATGATCTTATTCCTCTATAAACCTATACTCCAGAGGGAAAGGAGAATCCCCATTAGTCAATGACACCCTTCTGGCCTAAAATTCCAGTGTTTCTAGTTTGCAAATCACATGAAGCACATACAGACTACTGGCTCTCTTGTCTCTCTTCTGGGATTATTTTTTATTTAAATGGAAATTACGGTGTCCCTCAATGTGTAAAATCAGCTGCAGTCACACCCTTACGTCCCCAAAACCAGTTTAATAATGATAAAATCTCTTTTAAATTGTCATAGCATTGCAATAAAGAGTTTGGTGGTTTAGGAGAGCCTTGTTGCAGGTGTAGCTGGCCTTCCTGACCCTTTGTGTGCTGGAGAGCAGTGAGGCATTCTGCCTGTCTCAAAACTCTCTCCTTCCAGCTACCACTTCCCCATGCCTTTCTGTAAAGGGCTGACATGTTCAGAGGAGAGTGGTGGCCCTGGATCTCACTGTGGAACAGTGCTGAGCTTGGTTGTACATCTGGGTCCCAGAGTGATCTACTGATGTCGGCTTTTCCAGCCTTTGCCATCCTGTTTCCTCCTGCAGCTTAGGGTCCTGTGCCAGGATAGCTTTGCATTTGATTTGTAATATAGCTCAGCTTTGGATATGTGCAGCTCACAAGCCTCCTGCACTTCAGGCTGTCTTCGTACTGTTTTTTATTCTCTTTGGCATCGTCGGCATGGTTGTATGGCACACTCTTTGGTTGTTCCCTGAAGATGGTGGGATGGCAATGTTATTTCTGGTAGCATAAGCCCTAACCAGCCTGAAGAGTGGAGAGCTGATGGTAACTACACTCAAATAGTTGCAGAAAATAAGGTAACCCTAATTAAAGTTTTGTGCAAGTAGTTTCAGCATTTGATTCCAACCATTTGCCTGACTAATGAAGACAGGGAATAGTCCTTAGCTCTCTGCCTGCAGCAAGAATATGGGAATTGGAGTGACTCATTCTCAGGGACATGAGAGTGGGAATGAGGTGCTGCTGTGGTTGCAGATAATTCCCTGGAAGTCTCTGTTGTGCAGAATGCATTAATTGAAGAGATTCATGAGCTGCTTAATGTCACATCACTTAATTTCCCCATCAGAGAACTGGAAGTCTCATCTGTATCAGAAAAAGCAGGAATTTTCTGGTTTTGAGTAAATCCTAACCTTTGTAAAAAGGGGTGGTAAGTGTTGCCCAGCATGCATATCGAACCCGTTGCCATGTAGCTTGGATTTTTTTCTTGCCATCCTATCAGATGAGAGGAGGGAGACAGCAGCGTAGAGACATACATTTCTGAACACACAGATTTGAGCAGTGGAGACAAGGAAGGACCTGTTTGCTGCCGGTTTCTTGAGTGAAGAGCAGCAGAAGTATGGATGCTTCCTGGTTGTAACTCATCACCATCTGCAATGATTGCATTGGTCTTAGAAGAAGTGGCCTGTCTTTATATTTGAGAGACAAGACGTGGCATAGGGATACTCCTGCAGAGAGCTGGAAATACAGTGTGATGCTGTGTGGTCTTTGCCTGTTCCCGAGCAGATGGGAGTATACGTATCTCTGGGGAGCATACTCTGCAGATAGTAGCGTGTTCCTAGCAGGCTGATCTGATGCATTGTGTAGGCAGCAGAAAATACCCAGCACAGCCCACTGTTTGCAGGTTTAGCCTGGAAAGGGGAATGTGCCGCACTTACAGAAATCTTCTAGCCTAAATCTGGTTTTCCCCAGTGCCTGTATTTCTGTCTGTCCTGCCAGCTGCAGGTGCAGGTGAGAGCCAGTACAGAACACATCCTGTGGTGTTTGCCATAGTTGCCACGTGGCCTGCAGTGAAGACACTGCTTCAGCTGAGGGTTTTATCCCTGAATTGGTTTTATGACTTAGGAAACACTGCACAGAAAAGTACAGTTTAGCACTTTAATGTCTGTTTGTTAAGAAAAAAGGACCACACTTTTCTTGCTTTTGACTAATTTATAGTTTTAAAAAAAAAAAAAAGGAAAATTTCTGCATCTTGATTGAATTTCTGAGTGTAAAGTGTTCCTGAAGGTGATTGTATCTTATGTCTTTTCATCTGACCCTTGACTGAGGAGAGCTGCTCAGTGAGACGAGGAGATTGCCTTTCCTGTGGCTCTATGTGCCACTGCTGTCTGGAGTTTTGGGAGAATTGATGAGACCTTAGGGCTGGGCTTGGACTCCTTTGGTCTTTCTAGCATCTAATTCCACCAGGAGGTAACAGTGGTTTCAGCTCATGCATCAAACTTGCGTCTACTACAAACAGCCATAATGTGCTAGCTGTGCTCTCTGTCTGTGGCAAGCTGGTTAAGTAATCAGAAGTACCTTTTAGATCCACTAATAACCGAGTTTTCCTTCATCTATGCCTTTGGGAACATTTCAGTACTTTGCCTGGCAGTGTATCACTACTCTGAATCGTGTGCAGAAAAATGTCTGAAGCAAATTAAACAAAATGACTTGTGAGTAAAAGATCAAGTCAAAACACTGTCGAGATGAAAGTCATTGAGTTGATGGGTGCAGTCTATATGTGACTGGGAAACCTTTAATGATGCCAGGAGAAAAATTTGACCATAGTAGACAAAGTTGCACTGAGGTTTCTGTGACTTAAAACAAAAAAATCATCTCTTTATCCCTGTTATGTATCTTTTCTGGGGTCACATGGCATGAGCCATTGCGACGTACGGAGTCGTAGTAGAGTATGCAGCAGGCTGCCTGTTTCAGTAAAGCCTGGCTTGAGACTAAATCTAGGAAAATTAAGGTGGGGATAATGGGAGTGAAAAAAAAATATTCTTCTGGCATTGTATTTGTGGCTTGGCACTTCTAGATCCTGGGAGTCCATTCCATTGTTTTTACTCACAGCATCTTTCTCTCTTGTTAGGAATCACTATGAGTGATTTGGCATCTGTACCATACTAGTAAAAACAATCTTAAGTATTACTAATTAACAAATTGTGTAAGCTGGCAGTCACTGATTTGAGGGGATGGAATAACAACCATAAGGACGATGTGAATTCTTCATGGACTGGCAATGTATGTCAGGGAAAGAGCTGCTTTGTCTAGTGCTGGATTGCTTTGGTGTGTGCGCTTTTAAATAAGCAGTGCTTTAAGAAAGTGCATCGGTTGCTTGAACTGAAGCCTGTCCCTTGGCTGAAAAAATAGTGTCATTTTATCTAAGTGTGTGTGTTGTGGCATGAAATCATTGTGAAGAGAAGATGCTGTCCTGTTTTCCCTGTTGTGTCTATCTGGCTTTACTAGGTGGGAAAAGAAACCATTAACTGGTTATATGGAAAGAACCTTTTGGTGCCCTGTTGCCATTCATTCCTTCCTCCATTCATTTGTAAGTTAGTATGGCTCAGTGTGAGAACAAAGCAGCCAGACTAGTGATGGCTTTCAAAGGTTGGCACTTGGTTTTGACTTTTGTTGTTCTTGAGAAAACAGTATTTTTACTTTTTCTTTTCAAGAGTAATCCACAGCAAGCTACTCAAACAAAACAAGGTACTTGGACTCATTTCTGAAGAGAGGATATTTTTGGGAATGTTTTATTGGTTCACACTGTTTGGACTGCCTTTTAGGATGTATGTATGTGTGTGCCTAAAGCAGTTTAGAACTAGACAGAATGGTACTCCCATTGCTTTGATTCTTTTATTTTTTGAGCGTACCATCCCACATCAAATCTTGCAGAATGCCCGTTTCCCTGTGGAAAGACAATCTTTAAGTGGAGAGTTGGTGTTCTGGGCAGTATATGTCCAAGATAACCTGTAGATCCTAGAGGAAGAGCAGGCAGCCTCAGGAACAATAGGGAGGCTTTAAAAAGCTGTGTTAATTTGTGCCAAGCTGCTACTTTTTTTTCTTTTGGTTGTCATAGAAATGTGCCAGTCCGTGTCTCTCTCAGATGAGCTCACTAAATGAATGGCTGTGCAGGATGAGTCTGGTTTCAATGAAGATGTTTATACTTGAGGAACACAGATGGACTTAAACCACAGCCCAGAATCTAAACACCCCTGAGCCCCTGGGGGAGGGGAGCGATAGGAAATGAAATCTGGATTTTATAGTTCAGGCCTGCTTCTGTCCTCCTTGATTTGGCTTTCTGAGTTAGTATAGGAAAGTAGGAGAGGAATATTATCTGCAGTAAAGAGGGTTTGTTTGTTGTTGGACTTTGAGGGGGAAGATGATTTTATATTTGTCTTGATCCCATTGGGCTGGAAGAACTTTCCTGCCCAGATGTCTTTGGAGGACTGTCACTGCTGAAGTTAACTGTTTGCAGAGATGTTACTCCCTGTGCTGTCTTTAGCAGGTAGTGTTTTGTCATTTCTATACTTCTGTTACTGTCTTTTGAAAGAAAATATTTTGAATGAAAGCTCACCGTCTTACCTCCTGTGCTGCACGTAAAATGCTGTGTGTGAACTTGGTAGAAGTTCACGCTTAAACTTTGCTGGTGAAAATGACTTGCAAGCAGTGGAGGCAGCATCAGACCTACGAAATACCAAAGAATTTGCAGACAACAGAACTAATAATCTTCCATGAGCTGTGTTGTTGAACAAACATAGTGGAGCAGACCTTGCATACTGTGCTGAATGGGGCAGGGTTCAGTGCTTGCAGAACTGTCATTTGCAGGATTCCGTTTCTGGACTCGTTTCTTATAAATCTCTGATTTATTTTTTTTTTTTAATTATTTTATTTTGAAGTTCAAAGAAGCCCATTAATTCTTTATTTTCATCTACGTTTGGCACAGTCAGAAAGCCTCAAAGGAGCTTAGGTATAAAATGACGACAGCTACAGTATCTCCAGGGTTTTCAGGTATCTGAATGATTTGTTTATCTGGCTGTCTTGCTTTCCTCAGTTTTCTATTCCTGGAGCTGGACTGCCGGAAATGATGCATGGTGCTGAATGCAGAATAGTCTGTGCTGTGTGAAGGCATGTACTTGGAAGAATGGGATACTCTGTCCTATTAGTTGGTATAAATAGAAAATAATATGGAATAAATGAAACGCTGGCACTTTTTATTTTTTTTAAAGCATCCACAACAAGGGTAAGGAGGGAACGTAGGGGAAGGCAGCATCCTTTTAAATTAAATTCACCTTTACCACAAGTTTTCACTATTGGAGAGCACTTCAGGGACTTTCCACTCAAACCAGTTTGAGTGCTGTATGACTTTGGCCAGAATGTTGAATTCAGCTGTGCAGACTCTTCTCCTGAAACTCTTGGTTTCGCTGTTACTTGCTCTTAAGTGTCCCGCACAAACTTGTAGTAGAACAGAGGTTGGGCTAGAATTGCCTTGCCTTTTAATGAAAAATATTTATTTTAAGGTAAGATGAGTTCTTCACGTGGAACAGTCTTTGGGAAGTGCAGTTTCTCTGCTGAGAAATTCCTCTTCTGCTAGCCTGACCCATGTTTCAAGGGATTTTAAAAGGTCCCTGCACTTTGTCCCAAGACCCTGATCTGTCAACTGATCTCGGCCTCGGAGAGGGCTGAGGGGACTCATCAGTTACAGTTAGTGGAGGTGTGATGTCATGCAGGTGGGGATACAGTGTGCACCTCATGCTGTGCATCTCGGCACTTCGCTGGCACTAATTGTCACACAGCTCCAGCCAGTTTGGAAAACTGCAGAGACACAAAAATGCTGAATAAAACCAAACCAGCTGATTTACCCATGGTAAAGGAAAATGCCAGAGTTACTATGTCCATCTCCAGGGACCGCAGGGCCTGGAGCTCTGCCGCTCTTCCATCTCTGCTGCTGAATCCAGCACTCTCGGCAGAGTGCTTGGGAGCCCTATGTGCTTTCCTATTAAGAGATGGTTTAACAGGCTTTCTTACTAGGGCATTTATTTAAAGGGTTAATGAATTAGACAAACTAATTTATAAAACTACTTGCTTTTCTAATAGAGCGCTCGAAATAATTAATCCTGTATTTCTTCTAGTTTTGTAATAAATACCAGAACTTGACAATAGCTTTTTCTTTTCCCAGATCCATCTCCTTCCTTCATTTTTTTTGTAACGGCCTTCCCGGAAAGGGAGTGCACAACTGATTACATGGTATTTAAGGAGCTATAAAGTGATCGGCATGACACTTGCCAAATGCATGGAATTACAATGAAAATGATTAAATAACCATTTAAAAATTATTTTTTTCCCCAGTTTTGTCCTAAAACCACAGTATTTGAGAAGGAAAGAAGTATTTTTGGGTTAATGCCACTGTGTTAATTTAAAACTGTGTGTCAAAGCAGGAGTACTGAATGACCAGAGAGGCCGCATTGTTACAGGACACATTGGCTGTCCTACTTGTGTGAGAAGTTTGTAGTGATGCTACAGGAGTGAGAATTATCACTTTCACTGTTAGGAGCATTGATGCAGTGGAGTTGGAAACGACTACTTTCACTATAGGAGCCATTCGCTTTTCATCTGAGATCATTAAAATCATCTTGTTTTTACTTTTGTAATTGGCTTGGGTTGCCCTTCTTGAGAGGAGGGGAGGCTTTGGGTTTTTGTTGTTTTTTTAAACTCTTAATTTGAAACACAGTTTTAACATTTGGATTGTTTGAAACAAAAACAAGAGAAGTCCCAACATGAGCAGAGAATATTTTTAAAGGAATTTATGGCTCTAAGTTCCTAACACAGTCCAGATGTCTCCTATCTCTGCTCTTTCTGTAGCATTTTCTGGCGCAGTGTCGTTGGATTTTGAACTTGGTCCAAGCTGTGTGCCAAGTCCTGAAATAAAGTAAATCAGTGAGTTGTTCTTGGACGTTTCTCCTTAATCCAAACCAACCCAAATCAAACTTTAGCTCTGACCTCAGGACTGCACATTCAAATATTTTCCTTTGCCTCCTCAGTTTCAAAGTAGCAAAAGCAGGAGATTACCACTTTGCAATATTTAAACAGAGGCTTGTGCGACATCCCAGCAGCTGAAGAAACTGCGTTACTTGCGACCCAGAGCCTGTTAAATGTTTGCCAGCACTATGGTCTTTGTCGTTACTCCTGTTGTCGGGTCAGGATGCACGATGCAGCCCCACTGGAAAAGGATTTATTTGGAGCCATGCATGGTGTCAACAATTAGATAGCAACCAAAGGAAACACTTGGTAGTGCTCTTTTACAAATGTTGCTGCCTAGATGTCTTGGAAGTCATCGATAGGAAAAGCCCAGTAACCCCCAAAACATCAGAACTAAGCTCTAGGATAAACTGACGGTGCTTTATCTTTCCTTATGCAAGCACTTGTCACTGTTGTATTTAAGCAATCCACTGAAGTTGGCCCAGCAAATAATCTGTGATGGAAGGGGCCACCTATTGCTGTTTAAGGTTTTAGTTGACAGCACAGCAGCTTGTGAGGAAAAAAGTTTTGGGAAGGTAGTGTTATTTTAAGCAACAGTTTAGTTGCTGGGACGAAGGAGACTTAACAGTATGTAAAAAAAAATTTTTGAAGAACACCAGCAGGTTTGAGATCTGCTGGTTTAATTTTTAGTTTTTATCTTCTGATTGGCTAAGTTCAGTGAAGTTTATTTAAACCGTATCTGTTGTCCAACCCTTTGTTAGACCCAGCTTTCACTGAAATTAATGTCGAGACTTTCCTTTGGCTTAACAGGCTTTGCACTGAGTCCTCAAATGCGTGTGATCTGCTGGATGTTTTGGTGTAGCTGATATCCTTGGTACAGGCAGTGGTTGAAACAGGTAGGATGCAGGAGTCTGGAGGCGTTTCAGACAGTACCATCTTTCAGTGCAGAATGAGAGTTTCCAGCATGCTCTGTGTTGGCCTTCAATCATGCTTTTGGGTTTCCACTACGATTGTATATGTGTATTTGGCTGCTCAGGGAATACTAATACAGAACTATTTCGTAGAGTAAAAGAACGCTTCTTTTTAACAAGGGAGTAGCAGTGACCCTGTTTGGTAGGAACACGACTAGGAAGACTTACTTGCGTGACCGAATTACATACTATCTGGGCCAGTAGGTTTTCTGTAGTTTTGTTAATCAGTTTTGTTCCCTCCGGTCTTTGAGACAGTGTATGTGTCTCTGGCTGGACTCTACATAAACATGAAATGTGTAACTTAACAGATCCTGCTTTGGGGCCAGAGAGCACAAAATTTACTTTTCAGAAGTAGCCAGAACAGTCACGTGCATAAAAATAATTAATGATTTTCATGATGAATTCCCCAACTTGAGCTAAATGTTCACTGGCATGTTCACATGCTACGTGGTAGCAGTTGGACATGCAATTACAAAGTTGTGCAACAATGAACACCAGGGACAGCAGTAAATGAGTTCTTTACAAGGAAATGCCATAAAAAAAGAGAAAGATTTCAGCCCTGGCATGTCCTGTAATTCTTTCATCACTTAGCAGCACTTTTGTATAACACGCAGCTTTGTTTCCTGTGAGATGCTGTGTTTGGTGCTCATCTCTTGGGCTTTCAAGGGCTGTGTGGAACACCAGACGTGGATGGACCAGTCACCCTAAGCTTCCCTTGCCTGTGCACGGGTTTCCCCCCCCCCCGCCCCCCGAGTGTGGACATCATCTGAACTCCATGTCAGAGCCTCTCTGCTCTGTCTGTTGGCTCCTTGCACTAGGGCTGGACCTGCTTGTTTTGAAGAGTGACCTTTCCCTCAGGGCTGACCTGCTGAGCTCTCTGGCATGGGTTCAGGAAACTGATTCCTGACTCAGTCTGGCCTTCTGCTGCTGGTGAATTGTAGCACCCCCAGCTGAACCACTGTGATCTGCGTGATGCACCTGGATAGGTGAAACTAGGTTCTCTGTCACATCAGGAAGGATGGAAAAGTAAAGGTGTATTTTGTGCTCTGTCCTGGAGGAGCTGAGCATCAGCCTGCCAGAGCAGGAGGTTTTGTTTTCTTTATTGCTGCTCAGAGCTTCTTGCTCACTGGAAACAGCTTAGCAGGGATGCTGGGAGAAAGGCTGCAGGGTGCACAATTGTCATATGTGTTTTTGCAGATAGATAAAAACTGCTCAGGAGATCTTCTGGCCTTCGAAAGGGGATGGTGGGAGATAAAGTTCTGTCAGGGGACAATGATAAAAGAACTGAGGCTGAAAATGAAAGAGCTGCTGGGTGATAAGAGGAAGCTCCTGTGTTTTGAGAGCTGGACTTCAGCTAGATAAAGATCTTAAAAGCCCTGTGCAGATCAGTGGAGAAATGGTCTCGCCTGGGTTTCACTTAATTTTCCTTCTGCCACCCAGGCAGGAAGCAGTTCTCATGCTTCCCTGGCAGCCAGATTTTTGAATGTAGGAAACCTGATAGTGTGTCTGCTTAACTACGAGACTTTGGCCTGGTGCCCTTTCTGGTTTCCTTATGGAGTAAGTGCAGTGATGGGAAGAATGTGCTTCTACACATGTAGTCATCTCGGTGATAGTAAACTGTAACACTGATACCCTGTTTAGCCTACCTCTGCCTGCAGAGCCTTTGCCACGGTTCATGGGGGTCACCGGCAGGGTAACAAGAAGTCTGCTTTAGGGTATGAGTGCAGAAGAGAAACCAGAAGTGAATTTTGGTTTTGTTTTGAGGGTTGGGGGCTGCTTTTTTTTTTTTTTTTTGAGGAACTAGATGTTTGTTCTAAACTGTCAACCTAACACTAATGCATGTTAATCTGATTTACTCCCTTGAGATTTTTCACAGTGACTGCTAACTTGCAACCAGAAAGCCTCCACTATATGCTAGCAGCAGCTTTCACAGATTAACCCATTTTAACTGTACGTAATGTGGCCAGTTTGCCTGTGGAACATAACGAGAATGTGCTTGGGTGTTTAAAAAGCTGTACTGTAACCATTCAAATGACTTAGAGTAGATGGATTAAAAAAACCCAAACCATGACTTTTGGAGGGTTCCCCTTACAATTTACATTTGTAAAATTGCTTTAGTATAATTTTGCCTGATGTTCAGGGCACTGGAAGGGAATTTAAATAAGACAAGTAAGAACAGCTACCCGCTAGGAAGCCCCAGTCTGTATGTGCGACTGATGGCTTACTGAATTGAATTTGTAAAGCCTACCAAACAAAAGCAGAATGTTTTGAATTACAGAAATGTAAATTGAAAATATGAAGGCGATGAGTTTGTACTGGAGACAAAAAACTCTTCTGAAATTGTGAGAAAATGGTTTTATTTTGTTTGAATTTTAATGTTTGTATTTTGTTTGTTTTTATTTGAGGTATGTGTTTATAAAATCAGCTTGCTGGAAATGTGTGCTAATTCCAGAGTTTGCTTTCTGGCAGTCCCAAGTGGAAATAAAACTGCAGGTGTCAAGCACGCTTAAAATGAATTTAAGATCCTGAGGAATCAACAGCTAGGACTCGTAGGTCTTGATACTGCAAAAGTACTGCATACTCTGAAATCCTGTTAGAGATGGACTGCCCTGCAGCGTGCGGAATTGGAGCCAAGAAGCCATCAAGCCGGGTAGATGAGCACTGGGAAGTGATTTGGCAAACACTCATTTCATCACGACAGAGCTATTCGTGATGGTGGATGCTTACAGGAGCCTTGTGCCTCTGCCCTGAGCTGTAGCCATGCACAACTGCAGGGTAGAGGTCTGAAGCAAACCCTAATTAACCGGGGGGGAGATGCTTGGATTGGCTGCATGGGCCTTTGGATTAAATCTTGTGACTTCAGTTTTGAAGAAGACTTTTACTTAGTGTACAAATAACATGTGCACTAAAGACCATGATTTCTCCCAGTTGTTATTTTTGGAGAGTGCTTTGGTTTTCTGCTGGGAAGTGCAGTGTGCAAGGAAGAATATTTCTAAAACATTTTAGAAGTTTTGTCTGTAGTACATGTCTATAGTACAGGTAGCAAACTGCTTCCTGGGGTGGTGTCATACAAAGGAGTGTTTCTTAGTACTCACTGAGATTGCCTGGTGTAATTCTACCTCTCAATATACCCATCGTGGACTGTATCCCAGTGAACCTGATAAATCATGATGTGGTTTCTCCTGATGTGCTTTGTCATTGAGCAGTATGGCCTCTGTGTCTTTGGGGAAGTGGAGCCATACACTCTTGTCCAAAAACAGATCCAAATCTGTGTCAGAGCAAGAAGTGGAAGAAGAACTTACGAAGTCCAAGTTAAACAATGGAACTGAATGAGTATTGGGGAAAAAAATATCTTGTACACAGGAATTTCTAACCTCAGTGCAACCTTATCTTCATATAGCAAGCCAGTTGTTACTACAGGCACAGTGATGAAGGACTTACAAGTCAAGTTGTGTTGGAATTGTACAAAGATATAAAAAAAAACCAACAACCCAACAAAAGAGCAGCTTGTTCTTACAAGAATATTCCCTCCTGGAAACGCTCAAGAAATCTTCCCGAATTGTTCCAACACCCCCTCCAACATGAAGGTTTTTTGAGAAAGGATGTTCCTAATACTTGGTGACAGGTTTATGTCTTCAAATCCTTATACAAACATAAAATAAAAGCATTTAACTACATGCTACTGGAAAATAAGGTTCAGTGTTTCAAGTGTAGCACTTCATTCAGCCTTTTTCTCCTTCCAGTCCCAGTGATAAAAGGATTTCAAATAAAGCATATTTTTCAGTCGTGGCTGACTTGCTCTGTGGCGAGGAAGGTGTTTTCTGATCCTCTGCATCTTATTAATCTGTTTTTCCAGTCATATGCATGAATATATAATAAAGGCCAGGAAAATGGGTCAGGATCAGTCAGTGTCTCTTATCGCCAGTGCTGCCAAAACGTCTCACTTGTCAGTTCCTACCTTGTGTAACTTTCTTGTTGCTGCTTGTTTGTTGTTTCTTTATCTCTGGAGGTCAGAGATGAAATTTAGAAAGCAGGTTTTCAGCTTGCCTGATGAATATGTTGTTACTAATTTCCATGTAGTACCAGTCAAGCATTTCTTCCATTTCAAAAGTTGTACGGGTAAGCCTGTGTTTCTGTCCCTTGGGGAGTGAATTGGAAAACCCTCTAGCAGCAGCTAAGGGGAAATGAACAGTATACCTTACAGTTTTGAAGGGTGAATAACAAAGCAAGTGTTGGGAATTTACCTGAAATTACCTTGTCAAGAGGGACTGCAGCAAGGAATGAGAGCGAAGAGGGCTGTTCTTGTTGGGAAACTCACAGGATGAACGTGACGTCAGCTGGGGTGTTTTCTTCGTTTCAATGAGTCAGATTTTTGTTCTGTTTGTTTGGGTCTTTCAAGGAGCAGCAGAGGACTGATAAGTAGGGGGATTGGAAACTCTTGAAAATGAAGCCATTTTCTCCTCAGGAGGAATTTTAGTGCACGTGGGAAACTTGCTCTGACCAGAATTGCAGATGTTCAGCAGCACTGGATTGTTAGAGTTGAGGGCATTCATCCTCCTTTACCCTGAACAGGGTTTTGCTGTACTTGCGGTCATCCTGAGCAAATCCTTGTGTCTTTATTTGTACGTTTTTTACTGCATTAGGCAAATAGCATTCAATAAACCATGTTAACTTTATGTAGCTGTTAAATACACTGACCTTTAGTATCAGTTTGCACAAGCCGTGCACTTTGAGTACCACTGAAATACCGTGGCCGATTTGAGCAAGTTGCTGTTCTGCAATCAAAATATGACATTTCTGTTGTTGCACAGATGCTTCATCAGCAAGAGTGCCACTGTTTCCCAAAACTACTTCTCTCTTTCCATCTCTTGATGTTTTGGTGTGGTACCATTTCTCTTTCAGTCTTTGTTTCCAAACCTGAAAAACAGAAATAAAAATCCTGTGTCCTCAGGAATAACCAGGTTAATATTTGCTGAGTGCTTTGAAGCTGTATGATCCCATGATATACTGTACAGGGTCAACGTGACTATTGCTAAATCACACTCTAGTCAGAATTACAGTCATTAATAGCTCGGAGTCTGGGGAAAGAGTCACTGCAAATACTGTAACAGCTACTTTAACTGTTTCCTTTTAAACAAACAAAAACCTCTTGACGTTTCTGCTGAGCAAGATGTAATGGCTTAACTTATTAAAATGCTGTAGAGTTTGTTGGTCCTTCATGGCCACAGCAGCCTTTTCATCGAAATCACCTGATTAGTGAAATTCCACCAAACATTATGGCAGTTCTTCAGCTCAGTGGATTTGGAGAATGGCTTTCTTGCTGTTATTCAAGTTTGTGCCCTGAAAACATCCAAACTACAACAATTTAGCAACAGGAGAAAAGGGGAAGCTAGATTCAGTGACGCATGTTCAATTATTTTACTTCCCATTCCCACTGCCTTGGCTTTGGGTTTTCAGCACGTTAATCAGCTTTATGGAGGGAAATGCCCTGTTTTAACAAAATTTAATTCTATGTTTCCTGACAGGTTGATGCTACTGTGCCAGGTATCCTCTGAGAGGCTCTGGAATAGGCTGCCCAGGGAGGTGGTGGAGTCTCCTTCACTGGAGATATTCAAGTCTCGTCTGGATGCCTATCTATGTAATATGAGATAGGGAGCCTGCTTTGGCAGGGGGGTTGGACCCGATGAGCTCTCGAGGTCCCTTCCAACCCCTACGATTCTGTGATCCTGTGATTCTGTGAGAGATGAGGAACCAGAGGAGAGACTGGTTTCTGATGGGATACATTCAGACAGCTGTACTAGGGGCTCAGTTTCACCATGACAAATGCTGTAGAAGAGGTATTTTTGACTTCAGGACCTCTCTGTGCGATATGCGTTGCACCTCTTGAGAAGAGTCCATGAATGTTCTGCAAGGGAATGATGGGAGAGGGGGCACCCACAAGAACCAAGGAGTTCTTGGCTATAGAAATTATTCACATAAACTTTTCATGTCTTGGTTTTGCTATCTGTAAAATGGAGACAATTTCCCCATGCTTTACCACCTAACACTAATGATCAAATAACAAAACCAAAGTCAGCCCCCAAAGAAATAGAGCATAGTGAGGTTGGAGAAACAATGATGCTTTTTCTGAGGTATGAACAGGTTAGAAATTCTTCAGTCAACACTTTTCCTTTGCTGGTTTTGGTTTTTTTTCAAGACAGAATGTTTTTCCATAGGGAAAATGGATGAAAATATTGCAAATAAAAATACAAAACTAGAAGAAAGAACAGAAATATTCTAGTTTAGTTAAAATCTGTGTGAATTGTGGGATTATATTCTCTTCAGACAACTAAGAAAACAAAGCTGGTTGCCAGTTGAATGTATGTTTGGATAAGCGTATGTTTGTGAGTGAGAGGAAGTGGGTTAGTCCTTTCATATAATTCTCCTTTCGTAGCTTTCTGTTGTGTGAACTGTTGTTAGAGATACACAAGGTGAAAGGTTTATTAGTCAAAGGGATTCAGGAAGTTGATTTAAATTGAGAGACAGGTCTTTCTTACAGCCATCTCTTTTCACTGACTAGAAAACTAGAAAGGAAAAAACCCACCCGAGCCCCCTACTTACTCTTAGCTAGAATTAAATACAGTAGGCAGCCTCATTTTGTTTAGTTTTTCATCTCAACTGGAGCTCTGATGCAGCTCAGGACCTTAATTAGGAGGACTCCTCTCCCAGATTCACATGTGGGATGCAATGAGCTTGGAGATAGAGGGATGAACTTTACTTGTTATTGATCATGACCAGGCCTGAATACATATTTCTAGGATCTGTGCTGCCTTCTCTTTTATTCTTTTCATTTTATTTTGTCCTGTTGCGATGATTCTGATTGATTAAAAAAATAAAAATACTGAAAAACACCAAAAGGAGAGTTACTGGTACGTTACAGCTAAGGCTTCTGTTGATGATGGGTTTCTCTTACGATCGTCTGCGCTCAGGAACTGTGAAAGTTCTCAAGGATGCAATTTCACGGTTTGGTTTAAGCCTGACTTAATCTGTGCCGAAAACAGCAGGATTATCTCCCCCAAAATTGCCATGCAGTCCCATCCCTCTGGTACACCTGCTTGGCTTGTGTAGCTACATAGCTAGACTGAGGACACCTGAAGATATTTTAAATTGTTTTAGTTACTGTAGGGTTAAGTTTTGGCCCTCAATTCTCAGCATAAATTGCAAAATTTATGTCTTTAATTTCTGTGTGAGTGGGTAGGAGTTGAGGGTACTCAGCCCTTACGGGAAGCCCTTGGTGTTTTTCAGGATTAGACCACAAAGTGCTGTGGTGATTTGCACAGCGTACATATTTAGATCAGCCTGAGGTATTTTTGGTAGATTATTTGGGGAGAAGTGGGGGAGTTCCTGCTTTCCTGGTACGGAAAAAAAATTCAAATAATTTCTCATAACTTCAGGCTCTGAAGGTTTTGTTTTAGCAGTTTGCATGTGATTGGGTGTATCGTGTGAGGAGAGAAACGGTGTTTACCTAAGATGCACAGCAATGAACGACAGGACAAAGGTTAGGTGTGTGCTGAAAAGGCTGGGCATCGATTTCTTAGAAATGGTGTTTGAAAGCTATAGCTATTGGGGAGCAGAGACCTCTGTCTACACAATTAGGCATGTTTTGATCAAAAGTCACTGGAAAAGCTATGTCAGTCTCAGTCTTAATCTCTTACGCAGAGATGATAATACTGTCAGCTTTCTCATACTTTACTGGAATAAAGTGTTGTGTTAAAGTCTGGCTGGATGATTTTGCATGGACTTCACCCCGTATTTAAGGTAATTGCTGCAATATATTTCTGCCTGAGAATAAATTGATTTCTGAATGGCATAATTATTTCTTCACCGCTTATCAAACTGGTCTCTCCAGGCAGTTTGTTTAAAGATCAGATCCTTTTCGCTCACGGGGGCACTGTGGGAAGGTTGGTTGATGGATTGGTAAACAATTAAAAAATCCAAGATCAGAATCAACACCAGGCTTCACGACATGCAGTCTGGTAGGTATTTATTTTGACTGTCAGGTTTAATTAAGCTTTGAGTTCCCTCAGTTTTTAAGAATAATGCATGTTCTTAGGTGGTAACTTCAGAGCATTTAACACACCTTTCGCAGTTCCATCCTCAGCACCTGCGTGAGCAAGCACTACATGCTATAGCAAACCCCTGATGCTTTAGTCCTGCTAAAAAGCCCCAATATCCCTCTTTCTGCTTGGTCCATCCATGCTTTGTTCCAGGCTTACTGAGCTGCCTTTGATAAAAACAAAAGGAAGGGAGAAGCAAGAAGTAGATCTGCTGACAGCTATGACAGAGATCAAATTCCAAGCCAGGCCATGGGATTCCTGAGAAGGGGCTACTTAAACAGGACTCCCCTTTGATTAATTGGAGATAGGGTGACACCTTGGACGTCAGAACTGTATTTGAGCTTGGAATCAGATGCAGGGGGTCAAAGAGGTGAGATGCTTAAGGGCTGAAATGTGATCCCTGCCGCTTCCCTCACTCCCTTCTCCCCTTTCTAGCTGTTGTACAGACCTGCAGGTCCTGCTCATGTGGCTTCATTTTGCTTTCAGCACTAGCTCTGCTGACCCTGAGTTCAGAAACTTGCAGCAGAATTGGTTGCTTCCCTGCACTAGAGGTGTTTCCTAGTAGTGCTGCCCTAGAAATCAAAGTTCTTTACAGCCTTGCAACCGCCTTGGTTCAGGCTTTGGAAACTTCCACCCATTGCCCAACTAGCCCTTGAAGACTTGCTTATTTTGCCCCAAGCAAATTTCTCATCAAGGACAGTGTTTTTTGAGTGGTTACTCACTTTTGCTTATCTTCCCTGATAGCAATTCTTCTATATGGTGTGTGGTTTGGCTTTTACTTGTTCAAGTGCAGATTGCCAATATTAAAAAAAAAAGAAAAAAGGAAGGTCTATGAAAATGAAGTTTTACTGCCTTCCATGCCTTGCTAGTGGATGCTGTGGAGAAATGCAAGGAAATAGCCTACAGAGTAAAAGTAAAACTTAGTTGAAAAATTTAAAATCTCTGCTTTCTTGATATCTCCACTAGAAGAGTATTTGATCTCCTTCCCTTCAGTCTTCCCTCGGGTGTGGGCAGGTTTACTTTAGTGAGACTGCTGACCCAAGATGAAAAACTTGGGATGGAGTTCAGCTTACTTGACTTCCAACAGCACAAAGCTTGTTGTGAAGGTGTCTAATTAATCCAGTCCACTAAAATCCTTACGGTGTCAGCTGAACTCAGTGGCTGCTGAGAGCGATTCATACTCTCTGGGTTTAATCCTTCAGTGTCCAAAGGGCAGTCAGTCACGTAGTGGGGACTCAAACCAGGCGTTTATGGAGCATGGATGCTTTTGGGCTGTGCTGGTTACCGTGAGGCTACCTTTCTGCAGCTGTTTTGTGGGGTCTTGATGATAACCTGATTGTCAATAACCTATAGGTTTAGATACTGTAGGTTTCATGTGTTTTGGGGTTTGGTTTTTTCTTCTGGTTCTTTATGGGGTTGCTTGTTTTGGTTTTTTTTTTAATTGGACCTGTGTGTTGAGTTCTCTGCCCCCAGTACACGCACATCACGCTGGTCTGCAACATCTTGGGGAGACCAACTGACAGTACTAAGGTTTCTAAAACATGCAGCATCATTCTTTGTAAGGCAAGTAGATTTCAGAGGTATTTAAAGAGGCAGTTTTGAAAATGTATGAAGACCTCCAGAGATGAGGAAATTAACTCCCATTGTGAGTTTGCATTACTTTGGTATTAACCAGAAGCTTTCAGTATGTAAAGACTTTTCAGCTGTTACCAACACTGTTCTTTCGGAGTGTTTTTGTCAATTTTTGCTATTTTGATTACTGAAATGCCCCAAAAGTATTGCTTCTCACTGAGCATCGCAGGAGGCTGGTAACTTGCCTGATGAATTTTCTCCTGGGCAGATCTGAAAAATGTTAACAGGGACACTGTGAGATGATGGTAGTCCTTTGGCAGGTGTTTCTCCACATAACTGCTGCTTGGGCTCCTTTTCAGTCGCTGTTTTTCAGAGTTCAAAGTAATAATATGTAAAACATCCTATGGAATTTCTCATAAGCACACACTCAAAGGCTAACTGTTGGGGGAGCATAAATTACTGCATGTGTTTTGGAGCAGTGTCTTGGGAATCATGGGTATGTTTTTGTTAACAGAAGAATTCTAAGTCTAGTTCTACACTAAAAAGGCTGGGAAGTGATTTAGTACAACGAATAACGCTGTTCCCTTGACTTAGTGTTGCTAAAGGATGGGGTGCTTTCAGTAAATTAAAGCGACCTTGTTTTAAAGCACACTTAATGGAGGTGATCCTGCATTGAAAACTGTCAAAAATGAAAGACCTCTTTGGAAAAAAGAGGCAAGCTGTGTTTGTGTTATGGCCAGAAGGGCTCTCTGTGGCAGTGTAGTCTCTACAAAAGAAATAGTTAGGCAAAAATACACATTAAGAACAACATGGTTGAGGAATTTGATCCATTATCTGACCATAATGACCAGTGTTTGAACCCAACATGCAACCAAGAGACCATTTAAAGTAACTGTATTTTAAAAGGGGGGGAGGGGGCATAAAAGGCAGCAGAAATATTTCCTTTAGGTTACCTGTGGCCAAAGGCCTTTTCACCTTTCTGCATGCCATAAATGAGGTATCAGGGAAGTTGCACAGGGTTCTCCAGGTAGCTACCACTCTTTAAAAGCCTGTTCCAAACCCACAGGCTTTTGTCAGCCGGTTTAAAGCCTTCTTTAAGGCAGGGTTTGAGTCTGGCCAGCAAAAGGATGAGGTCCTGCCCTTATGTGATATGACTGCTGCTGCACTCGGATCACAGAATCAGAATTGTAGGGGCTGGAATGGACCTCAAGAGATCATCGAGTCCAACCCCTCAGTGTATGGCAGATGACCAAGGACTGTAGCAGAGGCTGTATTTGTGTGTAATGTCCATGGGAGCAGATTGGTAACTCTGTAAGCTTGGTTATTCTTTTTTGAAGGAGCCTTACAGTTTTCACTGATGATGCTGAATAATATATAGTCATCTGGTTCTGGACTTGGTTGGCGATTTTTTTTTTCTCCTTTCTTTTCCTTTCCTGGCTTTCAAGACTGGCCTTAGAATAAGCCTTGAGTGGCAGCTCTCTTTGTGGCTGGATCGTTATTTGTAAAAATGAGCAGTACAGCAAGAGTTACCATGGAAGCCATGCAAATGGGATTTCTGGAGCACAAGTTGCAATGAGAGGGAGACAGGACTTTTTAAAATAAACCCCTCTTTTTAGCTGTTCTTCCTTGTTTGTAAATGACACATTTTTTGTTTACATAAATGATCTACATGCATAATCCATTATGTATGTTCTGTACTTTGAGCAATCTGTTTTACAGACAGTTAAAAATCAAACTTACTCATTAAATGTTTTGGGGTGGGGTTGGTTTTTTTTTTTGACTGTTGGGAAGATCTCAAAACTGGAGTTGTTTCATAATCCCCCATCCTCCCACAGAATTGTTTTGCAAAAACTTGGGCTTTCTCTAATGTATGGTTTTCAGGTTTGGCAGCACAGTAGTGCTTTTGTTGTTCAACTCCTGCAACAATAGATGAACGTGAGGCAGACCTGCGGGCTGGAAATAACTCATTTAGCTGTCTCTCAAGCCTTTGAGATTTTCACACGCTCCCGAGATAGGATCACTTGTCTCCAGTGCAGTACTGTGAACGGGAGTGGTTCGTAGGTGTATTCCCCATGTCATGGTGTGTCTGTGAGCCCCAGGCTCGGGACTGAGCACAGGGAGAGTCTCTGTCCAGAGCTTTGCCGTCAGAGGGGTAAGCGATGTCATGCTTGCTTCAGGCCAGGGGTCACAGGGAGGATTTTTCCCTAATAGTGTTATAATGGATCAGTTTGATGCAATGTTCTTGTGGTATTTTCACTATTACTTTAATATTGGTTCTCCTTGTCACTATGCTTTTTGACATCACTGAATACAGCTTTACTTCAGTTGCTCACACTCAGTTCCAGGGTCTAGCCTGAATGCTCACCGTTTCTTTTAGCCAGTATATTTATGGTATAACATGGAGAAAACCCCTTGAAGATCTAGTGCTTTTGGAAGAATATGCCTGCCCTTTTCTTCCCTTCATCTTGGAACAGCAGTAGACCTCGGGTGGGTGTCTTCCCATTTTTAGGTGAGGTATTTTGGTAATTACACGATTTATGTGTATCCTAGATGAAAATAACTTATTACCTAATATAGAACTGTTCAGGAAACAATATTATGCTGACACTGCATATTTTCCACTTGTGTCTTGAGGTTGGTTGCTTCCTTCTAGAAGAATACATGACCTTGGATAAGGTTCTTTGTGTCACATAAATAACCAAGTGTTTCAACTCCGTGGGTAATGTCTGATCAGAACTGAAGATAGTCCAGATTATTCGTATTTTATTGAAAAAGCCACACCAACTTACATCACTGCAGAATACAAGTAGTTAGTAAACTGGCCTCTGAAATCAAAACAAAGGGGACTTTTTTCTGTATAAGGAGTAAACACAGGACTGGTGCAGCATTGATTACTAACCAGGCTTTGCCTGACATCTCAGAACGTGATTCATAGATAACGACCAGCACAGGGCAGGTGGTTGAAAAGCAAATGAACAACATTGCCTGGGTCCCTGCCCCTACCATCTCAGTTGTTCTTTACCACCCAAATCCTGACTACTTCTTGGGCTGATGATCACTGAACAGTGTGGTCTCCTCTTAAATTAACATTTTGTACAAGCAATGCTCACACAAAGTGGAATTCGACCCCGAAAAGCTCCATCCTTGGTGACTGCTTTTAACTTCAGCTCATACTCCTCAGGCGCTGAAGGGTCTCTAACAGACATGTTTATTGTTTCCTGTTTGATTTAATTTTAGGTGAACCAGAAATGGGGTATGTTTTCCATGAAAAACAATGCCAGAGGGGTGAAGAAAGAGTTGTTGAGATACATGATAAAAACCAATGTTGTATCAAGTCCTCAGTACACAAATAGAATAAGTCATGGTTCCTCAAAAACAGGTAGTGACTGCTTTCACATTTCTAATTAATCAGTTTCAGGTTAATCAGTTATTACTTCTGCTTGAACGTGAAACCTTTGAGTGGGTTTTTACATTTGGTCACTCGCAGATGATCACTTAGGACATGTGAGAATTACTTATGCCCTATCATAATAACTTTGTCTTTAGCTGAGTGATAGGCTGGGAATTTCTCATTTGCAGCTGACTCTATACGTAGTCTCCTGAGCAATATTTATTTTCTCTTTCCATTTTAGTTTATTTCCCTGTATAGCAGTATTAATCTTTAACTCTTTGGAGAACAGATTCTGAAAGTATTAGTCATCTGACATCCTTGCAGTGCCCTTGTGGGCTTGTCTTCAGCGCAATAGTCACTTAAATGAGTACAGTCATGTTGTAGAACTTGGACAGGGAACCGAGTGACTGTGGAATGAGACATCAGGAGCCGTGTGAGGGAACCGACCCAGCAGAGAGGCTGGCTCAGCAGGAAGTGGTTGATGAGTTGCTCGCGTTACGGGGTGAAGGTGAAACTTGAGTTGTAGTTAGAGCTTGTGAGTAAGAGGAAGAAAAGTCTTTACAGGTGGAACTGGAACATTATTTTTACTCCACAGAACTTGGCTTGTCGCTATGGTCAAAACCAGAATCCTGACCTGAAACGCAATAATGCAGTCAGCTGTTCCTAAGTTAATTTAAAGGAGGAAAATGCAATTTAAAAAATAGAGAGGCAGTGATTAATAGTAATTTGTATTAAAACCAGCTTCTCTTGGTCAATATTGACATACTCATTTGAAACTTGTCATTCCAAGCAAGAAGCCCCATGCTGGGAGTAGAAATAGAAGTGCAAAACAGTCACTTTCCATGTGCTAAACTCAAGCTGTTCCTTTGACTGGGTTGCACTTTCCAGGTTGTGCTAGAATTATTGCGGTTTGGCCTTGAAGATGGTTTCACTGGAAGATGAAATAAGCACCTTGTAATGGGAGTATGGTAAAAGTCTGTTCAGTACAGTTTGAAAGTGAGAAGTGGGATTGTTTGCAGTGACAATAATATTGCTTGTAACTCAAAAAAATTTTTTGGGTGAATCAAAGTTCTCCTGCAGGATAAGAACAAGAAACAAATAAAAAATCCTTAGATAAGTGTGGTAGTTGTACAGGAAAGAGAAGAATTACAGGGAGTTACTGGCTTGTAACTCAAAATTCAGTTTTAACTTGGAGATTCTTCTGCTAGTGAAACAGTCGCCAAACTTTTGATCCAGATGGAGCCCTGACAGTAATTACTTGTACGTATGGTACAATCATTGCTACTACTCACACAGCTATTCTTGAAGAGAGTTGTGTGGTTTTGTGTTAGATATCTATTACTGCTCCCTCTGCTTTCTAGGCATAGCATAACACTATTTTGTGGGAGTATTGATCTCTACTGGCATTGATACTGCCTGTCTGGCTTCTAGCACATCACAGGATTCAGCAAAGTTGGTTGTTATTGTTGACAAGTGAATTACATCTTTAGGATTTTTTTTTCTTTTTATTTACACTCTCTCCCTGAAAGCATCAAGGGTGTAAGTGGATTAAGTGGAAAACTACCAGCATGTTCTTGCATCTATGCACTTTTAAGTCACATCTGATACAGGCTTTGTCCTCTCTAGGAATGCCTTTTCTGCACACAGGCACCTTTTGGTGACTGCTGTGACTGGGTGGCAAAGTCCTGGGCTGGTGCAGTGTGCGTTACGTGAGCAGGCTGTGGGTCTGTTAGGTGCTGCAGAGTCGTATCACCTCCATCCCTTTGTGAATCTGTCCTCAAGTATTTGTGTCATCTGCAAACTCAAACAAAATGTCAGATAACCCATCGCACCACAGCAACTATCAATATTCCTGCTGGAGGACTTGGATCAGAGGCCAAAGAACAAAGCGGTGGTGAAGGTTCAAATATTACTGCTCTTTAGATGCAAGGCTCAGTCCAAACGTGACCGAAGGACACGAGCTGTATTGCTGTGTATGGAGAGGCTGCTCTGTGGTGAAACTGGGAGGTGAGCTCATCATGACGCCTTTCACCTGCTCATATCTGTTGTTCAGGTTCACCTTTGAAATCGAGTCACTAGTCTGAATTCCTTTGTGACAACTGGACTGCAAACAGGCTTCATTAACCCGAGTTGACTAGGGATGCCAGGCAGCTCTTTGATGTCAAAAGTGATTCTTTAATGGCTTCCCTCTACTTTTTCAAAGTATAGCACAAGTCAAACACAGCAAAGTTAATAAGTCGTTCAGCAGCTGCAGAGGCCAGAGGAAGAGCCTATATGACAGCTGGTTTAGATGCCTTCCCTGTCCAGTGTTACCAGTGGAGCATCTCCCATAGAGGGAGTACCAACATTTTCCCTTCGACTAAGTGGGTAAACGGTTGGGCCAAGAGCTGCTGCTTCTCTGGGACTGTGTCTGAACAGTGGGGATGCAGCAATGTAAGCCAAAGTGAGTGAAAAAGAGTAGTTGGGGAAAGAAACGTTCCAGAATCTGAGCTGTGTTGAGAGCTCTGTCCTTTCCTCCCCCTTCCCTGCCCCTCACAGCAGAAATGTAAATGAAGGGTTTTATACAACCTTAAAACAAAATAGTTGCATGAAAAGACAGTTAAAAAAACCCTGTTGGTAATTTTAAAGTATTTCATTAAATGCTGTGCTGAGTAATGAGCTGAAATCGAGCTGTTTTGAGCTGAAACACCAGATACCAGAGTCATACATGGACCTATAAAAAGCTCAATGTGTTGTGGGTATTCAGGTGATGCCAAAACCTGTCAGTCTGTTGCTTGGGCCTGCCATTGAAACTGATTACTAAAGTTCCTTTAAATTTCATTGAACATCCTGAGACATAAAGTTTATGAGGACTGAGCTATCAAAGCTGCCACGTTTCATGCTGTTACCTGTATTCTGCTTGTTATTCTCTGCCTTACAGTAACCTGCTCCTGCAGCTCGTGGGCAACCACCTTGAACTCAAAACATTGTATTTGAGCTAATTTTACAGCTGGGGCCAAAATACACAGAGCTCTGCATCCGTTACCAGTTTATCTTGATCATCATAAACAGTAAAATGCGAATTGTGCCCTCTGACAGCCCTTTATTTGTATGACCAAAGTTTATACATGGAAGAGCTGCCACTGGAGTCAAGAAAAATGTCCTTTTTAATAACTTGGGCACCCAGCATGACCGCTGGAAAGTTTTATCCTCTAGTTTCTCTACATTGTAGGCTTACAGTGCGTATCAGATTTCTAATGTTTGGGTCTCATCGCGGAGATAAGAGTTTTCTTCTGTTACCATGTGTTTAATCTTCCAGTGTCGGATATACAAATGCAAAACTGGTAATTGCAGTGGCAAATGATCTTACAGTTCAGACTTAAAATAGCAGGTCTTAAAAAAATACTCCCAATCCCCCCCCACCCCCTGTTTATCTTTCTTTTGGAAAGATACTTCTAAGTACCAGTATCTGATTTATGCAGTGGAAAGGTTACTTGTTTCAAATCCAAACACTAAAAGGAGTTTACAGAGTTACGTGCCAGCAGAAACTGAAACGCTGGTTTGCTGCTCCTGTGGTATTTGCAGCTAATTGAATTGTGGATACTAAGAAATGAGTAGCTCAGCTTGACTTCTTGGCACTGCAGAATTTTTACCCTGGTTAGTAATTTTGAAGACTTGCTTGCAAACAATGGTTCAATGGGTGTGCTCACAAAATTGTGCGGGTAGCGATGTCAGAAAAATTTACCAGCTGCATGTTAACCAGAAGCCTAAATCTCCTGCCTCAAATTTTAAGGAGAATGGGAATGAGAACTGAAGTGATTTACGGGCTTTGTAAGAATGCCAGTTCAGAGAAACTGAAGGAGATATACTAATTTGATTTTTTTTTTTCCCTGCTAACTGAAAACTAATGGTAGAAAATGGAGCGATTGGATGTATTTTTAATAGTTCTCTAAATCTTGACCAGTACATAATATTCCATGAAAGGGACATTTGAAATTATTTGGCTTGACATTACGTTCTATAAATTTGAGTAAGTACACTAGCAGTTAGCTAACACAAATAAAGTAGATCATAGAGGAGCATAGGCTAGTAAAAAACATTGCCACGGGAGAAACAGAAGAAAAAGGCAAAAATGGAAGTAAAAATCTTTAAAGGTACTAGAAGCTATTATCCTCCAACCTCATTAACTGCTTTCCTTTTCCCCCTATTTAAGAGTGTCTTGCCTCAAAAGTAATTTGTTTCATGCTCATCCAACATTAACAGTATTCATTTTTAATTAATTTAACAGTGGCATTGTCCATCTGTCAGTGCAAACCTAATCTGTTAAACAGATAAAATCAACATGTCTACAAGTTCATTGTAGGTCGGCAGGCAACAGTTGGGTGTATGCATTCAGGGTTCTCTATTAAATAATGCAAAGACTTCTATACAAACACACAAACATAGAGGCTTTTGAAACCAAATGTGCCTTGATGTGCTAATACAGAATGGCAGATAAAGTGTCCTAGCTCATGGTTCGAGTGTACCTAAAACTGGTCATCTCCTTGGCCAAAACCTGAAGTTAGTCTGTTTTTTTTAGTAGAGTGGAGCCCTTTGGACATGCTGTGCTGATGAACGCTATACGGTGCTCAGTGTTTCTCACATTTAGCCTCTAGATCAACATCCTTGCGTGGAAACCCCATCTTCTCTGTGCACCACCACCAAGTTTGGATTACAAAAGGCATTTTGAGTGGAAACAATTGCTGGATGTGTTTTTCTTTTTGCACTTTTTTAAAGTTGGGCTGTGTAGCTGTGAGTAGCAGAGCATGTGTATTTATCTGCAGAACATGCAGCTTTTATGAAAATGTCACTTGTGCTACTGGAGGTTGAGAACCACGCTCTGCTGGAAGAGTTCAGAGAAAGACAAGGGTTTGAAAATGTTTCAGTTTCCTGTTTGGATGCTAAAATGTACTTTTGAGCAACAGTTAAATTTAACACTGTGTTTTTGGTTTGGACAGAGATAAGCATCAGCAGCATAAGGAGAGCAGTTTCCTTTACTACACTTGAAACAGTGTCTAAATGGTGTTTATGAAATACCAGATTGGGTGGCTGTTCCATACATGGGTACTCACTGGTGGGAGCCCGAGCAGCCTTTTCTCCGGAAAGTGGGCAGGTACAGGTTTAGATTCTGTGGGGATTTCTACTTTTCTACTGCAATAACCTGCTCCAGCAGCAGTTTAAAGCAGGCTCTTACGTTTTGCCACCCTGCCTGGGGTTTGAACTGTGATACGTGGTTAGAAAGTTTGCTCATCTTTACCACGTGAGTAGCACAGGTCCTGTGTTCTCAGCTGTTGTTGGGCTTAGAAAGGATAAAACACAGAAAATAGGTCATTGCTGCTTTTCTTTCACAGCCAGGCCTGACCAAAAAAGAAAACAACAGTTTTTTCTCATTGTGTGTGGATTCTGTGCTCTGGTTTCAGCTGTGACTTGCTTTTCATCATTTACCTAAACAAAGCTCCACCACTGTGAGAAGCAGCAGGCTGCCAGTGCTGAATGGTGTGGGATACCCTGGTGCTAATTCCTGTCTGTGCTTCTGCGTGGAGCTGAGCTTGGTGTGTTTGCATTTCTTCCTGGTCTTTGAATTAGGATACTTTAAGAAAGGTAAATTACTGTAGGACTGGGGGCTTATTCAGTGCTCTGGATAGTGTGAATATAAAGCTGAAATGACTCATTGCCCTCACTGTGCTGGATTCTTCAGTTCGGGAAGAGATGAGAAATTTTAGCTAACCTTCAAACAGCTTTCAGTGGAAGTTGTAAAACATGAAGTTGATTGTAATACATCATAGAATTGCAGACTGGTTTTTGTTGAAAGGGACCTCACAGCCCATGTTGCCCAAAGCCCCATCCAGCCTGGCCTTGAACCCTGCCAGGGATCCAGGGGCAGCCACAGTTTCTCTGGGCACCCTGTGCCAGTGCCTCACCACCCACATAGTGAAGAATTTCTTCCTAATACCTAATCTAAATCTACAGGCTTGTAGTTTGAAACCATTCCTCCTTGTCCTGTCCCTCCCTGCCCTCCAGCTTTCCTGGAGCTCCTTCCCGTACTGGGAGGTGTTATAAGAACTCCTCAGAGCCTTCTCCTGAACAAGCCCAACTCTCTCAGCCTGTCTTCATAGGAGAGGTGCTCCAGCCTTCTGACCGTCTTTGAGGCCTCCCCTGGACTCTCTCCAGCAGGTTCATGTCCGTGCTCAAAGTACTTTTGTCCAAAGTACTTGTTTTGATTTGTGTCTTTTCAGACATGCTGAGACAGATCAAATGTTTGAAAATCAAGTGCTTTATGAAAAATACTAGGCTATAAATAGAAACAAATCCTCTGTAGTATAAATCTGTGCAAAGAAATGAGATAGTTCAAAAGTAAAGCAGAATCAAGCTTTAGAAAAGGAAGTATGTGAATCTAGGGGGTCTCCATCTCTAAAGGAGGGTACCATGATAGGAGCCAGGTGTTTCTGAGCTGGTGTAAAAGGCCATTGCTGCGCTGACAAAAGCTGCCAGCTGAGACATTGTCTCTGTGTAAGTGCTGGCTGATGCTACTCAGGCCTCCTGTCCGGTGATTCCCACCCCCACGCCATACTTTGCCTGGGTGGTCCAGCTGTTTACAGTCAGCATAGTGAGTCAGGTCAAGAAATTCATCAGAGCTGAAGAAAAGGAGAGGGGATTTTTTTTTTTTTTTTGACCTGGATCAGTTCCCTGATCCTGTTTACCATCCAGGCCCCACGGATGGTTGAACTGGCCTAGTTGAAGGGGCAGTGGTAAAGCAGAAATGGGATGCAGGAGCAGGAAAAGGGTTAGACCGTGACTCTGCGGGAGAGAAATACTCCACTTTCAGTGGTTGTAGGTTAAATAAAGAACTTTAAGAGGGTGGCTTCTTGGCCAGAGGTTTATTTTATGTTGTGTTGACTCATGTAAGCTATAGAATCAGCTCCATCACTTCGATTTTCCAAGCACCAAATTATCTTTAAAAATAAAACCAATTGATCAGTTAGGCCAAATGTAACCTTATACCTTCAGTATAGGTATATGTTCTTGCCATGCTGTTTCTGTAAAGGTTATAGATTAACTAGAGGTCTGTGATAAGTTTTATTATTGGGAATTTTTAGAACTAAAACTTGACTTGAAGTCTCCCTTTAAAAAAAAAAGGCAAAAGAAAAAGAACAAGTTTAACCAAGGATGACTGAAAAACGAAACAGGGTCTTTCTGCTTCTTGCTCTGTCACTTCTTCAACCTCTTCATATTGGGACCCAAATAGCAATGAAAGATTTGGAACTGGGAAGCCACCCACCTGTCTGCTCCAGAAAGGCATGACTCGTGAACTGCATGCTGAAACACCAGGACTATTAACACACATCTCCTCCCAGCCCGGTACTGCTGGGAAAGGTGTGGTGCAATCAGTGTGCGTGTGAGGAGGGTTTTTTTAAAACTCTCTTCATCAGGTAATATATTAAATTTTGGAGGCAACAGTGCAATTAGAGAGGATTAACTTGTTGATGTCAGATCGGTTTTCAGGGTTGCTGTTTTGTCAAGCCTTGAGTTATGAAAGTAAAATGTAAAGGTGCGTCGATGACTTTGTATCCCAGGGAACATCTCCTTGAGCTCTCTGGACTGCAAAGGAGAAAAACACATTCTGTCAGTCTCTGTAGCTACAAATCATGGTGCCAGTTGTAGATTATCTTACACAATGTAGATATCTTACACAATGCCCAAGACTAGCTGGCATGTTCTACTAGCCTTTTAGGTAAAAAGCTAAAATTTTGGTTGTAAAATTGGGGTGGTAATTTACAAGAACTAGCTTCATTGGGAGGAGTTGCTGCCCACCATTCACTGCTTGGATACCAATTGCTCATTGTTGCAAACTCCCCTGGGAGTACCTACACTGAGACCAGCAAAGTTTCACTAACGTACAAGTCTGACACAGATAACCTCATATTGCAGCTCACTGGCTTGCTAACATGGATTCTGTGTTGCCTGGATATCAATGTCTGTGATGCGGCAACGTTGTAAAGTTTAGTCCCCAGAGAAGTGATTTAACCTGTTTTCTAGAGGTGCTCTGCTAAGGTGTGATTTGCTGGGTGGCAGTAGACCTGTGGTGGGAAGAGACCTGGCATGGGAACATTGGGAGAAAGACAGCTCAATTTATATGGCTTTACTCTCACCGTCTTTCACTGAGCTGAGAAATTGGCATCTGTATTTTTTGCTTTCAGTGCCAGCATCGGCTGCCAGGAGCTGCTGCCTTGCTGGGTAGGGTGCTCTGATGAGTGGAAAACCAAAGGAGCACAGAAGACTTATTAATTACTGCAGATAGACAGGTTGGTTTCTGAAGGACCACCCATGGTCTAAGCACACTAGTGAAGATATGCTTGGGCAGGGAATATTTTCCTGTCTTTGACCTTATCTAAGCACATGAGCAAACTTTTCAGGCTTTTTTGACACACTAACACATTTGTTTGATGTATCTCCTGGGAACTCTGGGGAACCTTTTCCTTGAAATATGAGCAGAAAATTTGTTTTCCATATTCCAGTATCTGCTGGACTACAGATGTACTCCCAATCTTTAAAGCACTGGATGAAGTTTTTAGTTAGAGGGGCGAAGAGAACGGACCTGATGTGAATGCTGCAATGTGGTGTGGCATTCTGACATTCTCATAAAATGGCTCTTGATAAAGGCCTGGGCTGATGAAGGTCACAACCTGCGTAACAGAGCTCCTAGCAAACTCATGCCCCGGGACTATTAAACTCCTCCATCAGTTACATTCAAAATACCACTCTGCAACGCTTTCAATCCAGTCCCTTGCTCCTGCTCTGCTTTCTTCGTGTCACACACCATTAACCAGTTCAGGGGAAGTGGGGATGAATTCAGCCTGCCTGTGTTTAGGGAAGGCTTTTGGATTTGCACAGTGATTGCACACGAACAACTGTGTGAGCAGTCTGCAGAGTATGAAGCAAAGAGTAGAGAAGACTGAAAGGTATGGCTTCAGTAGAGAAGAACAGAAGTGCATGGTGTTCTCTGTGATTGCCAAAGACATCGCTTCCTCAAGTTTGTCAAGAAATTTGGTGATTGTAATTTTTGTTGGTCATTTTGCAGAAAATATGATGGTAAAATACATTTGCTGTGGGAGAAAAAAAGTACTTTTATGATAGTTTGGAACATACTGAATTCAGTCTTTTGAAGTCCAACAAATTGTCATGAGGTGATTTTTACAAAATTGGATCTGTTCAGTATTTTGTCTTCAAATAACTATTCATTTTTGGACTGTTCAGGGTTTTTGTAAATTGTGCTTTGTAAAGTACAGATTGATTCAAAAGAATGTTCATTTTTATGCCATTTCTACTGATTTTTATCTGGTTCTGGGCAGAGTACATTAGAAATAAATTTGGGAAGAATTATCCATGATTTCGCGCATGCCTGGGGTGTGTGGCCTTTACTATGGCATGTGTTACCAATGCTGTCATCATTTTACTGTTTAGTGTTCAAATAATAGTGACAGAGAGAGCTTGGACATCTAGTAATTTCTAGTAATACTTGACTAAGTGCTCTGTGCTTCTATGATTGCAAGGATGCAAATTGTGCTGAAGATCTCTTCTTCCAGAATCCTCGTTGTGTATATATACGCATGAGTACTTGGCCTGTGTAAGTAGGAGAGAAAATTACTTGCTGAGATCTGATCTTACGTTCTTGGTGTAAATATTCCTGTACTCTCGCTTCCTTCATTGTTTTGCTAACAGCTGCCATCCTCAGAAAAAGGGAGCACTGGAGCATGAAGGGAGGTGGGAGGAGGGGGAATCTCCCGTGCTGTGTGCAAATGTACCATAATTGTTTATGTTCATTTTTGGTTTGGTTGCGAGTGCAAATCTTGTAACTCTTTGGATCTGTTTGGGGCATTTTCATCCAAGGATGTGACAAAACTTTAATGAATAGCTCCTTTTACAGTTAAGTTTTAATAGCCTGGTTTAATTGAGGGGAAAATGATAGGGTGGAAGATAAGCTCCCAAGGCGACTGGCTGGTTGGGTGACTCCAGTTTTGGGAGACTGGGTTACAACACTTGTGAACCATTTTCAGAGCAGCTACCTATGTTCTTCTAAGGTGGATTGTGATGGGGATTTCAGGAGCCTGTATCCTCAGAGGCTGGGCACTTGTTGGCTGAAATGAGCACAGTGTCTAGTCACCAAGAATTAGTGGGAAATTGAAAAAAGGTTTAATTGCAAGAAAGCTGGTCGTATTTCAGGTATTTGATAAATCAGAGTGTGGAACACAGCTCTGTGCATTAAATAGAAGTGAGTCTTTCTGCTTTCTGTTTGAGTTCTTAATCTTTGTTGAAGATTGAATGAACAAGGTAACCTTTCTTCAGGCTAATGGTATTTTTTTTTTTCCTGGCCAGAGTCAGTTTAGGAGTTGTGATGAGGTTTTGGTTAATTGCAGCAGGCCTAGAAATCTGATGTCCTGAGATGTGTGACACACTCTCTCCTCATTTGATCATTCTTCATCAACGCCTTGAAGTTCTTAGTGGGATTTTTGACACGTGGAATTTGAACCCTTTTATCTTTTGCACAGAAAACTTAGTTAACATTTTGCTAGAGGCTGACAGCAAGGACAACAACAAAAATAATCTCCAATCAACAACTTTTACAACGAGTTGGGCAGGAAGCAACACCCATGCTGTACGTTTACTGACTAGCCTTCAGACCAGGCACGGAGCTGTTCCCAATCGTGCTGCAATCGATTTTTGTTAGAGGCAGCAGCTGTGTGCAGGTGGGAACCCTAATACGTGTGTCTGCCTCACAGTGTGGAGCTCTCTTCCTTTGTTTACTTACAGGCAGTGCTGACCTTGAGATCGTTTCCCTCTTCTTGACCCTCACCTCTTAGGATGACAGCAATTCGTAAATGCAAGCATGCCAAAAATGTAGAGTTGGATGGAAAAGTGTATCAGCAGTATTTCAGGGCTGAATCTTTTCTGGGGGAAGGGGTCGTTTCTTAGGCTAATCAGTGGGATGTGGCTGTTGACCTGTGGACCTCTGCTCTGGGCACACTGCAGAGCCTGTTTTCATAGGTCAGGTGGAGAAGACCCCTTCTTGGTGAGTCTGTCTTTACATTTCTGTTTATTTATTTAATTACTCTTCGCTGTGGTGCTCCTGCCTGTGGGTACTTTGTACTTATGAAAACTGAAGCAAACACACCATGTTAGCTACAGTAGATAAAACAACTGTGTAAATATACAATGACCACACTTTTGAGGCCTTTTGTTGGAACAACCACATTTTTGAATGATTCCAATGTTCCTCGGCAACCACCCCTGGGGCAGGAGGTCTGCCTTTCCTTTCTGCTTGCGGGCCCACCTCTGCCTCTCTGACACGGGCTTCTGGGCCATGGATGGAGGAGGCCCTCTGGTTTCGTACTCACCTTCTTTCTCAGATAAAAAGATTTTTCTAGGATAGCCTATTTGTGGTCCATCTTTGAAGATCTGGATTGGATAAAGGAGAGCGCCCTGTCCTTGTGGTGTGCATAATCAGACCTGCTAGTTCAGACATACATGGGGATGGTCGGAGTTGGTTCCTTGCTGTAGTTCTAGGCTCAGGTGCTGGTCCCTTTCCGGTTTTGTAGTCTTGCCTTTCAGACCTTCTTTTTGGTACAGCGGTAAAGGTCTAGCAGGAGAGGGAGTCATGGGTATAGCTCTACTGTCAGGATTTGCATGAATGCAAGAAACCGTTTTTGATCCTTTCCCCTGAATTAAAATCAATGTTTGTGACATCATGTAGGTTTCTTAATTAGTCAGGGTGTGGCCACAATGTTCCTGCAAACTTCCCTGATAATGGACTGGTGCCTTGACTCTGTGGGTCAGCCAGTCACTGGTGTAGAGGGATCAATGTATCCCTCGCCTCGTCCTGCCCTGAGTCAGATGGAGATGTGGAGGGAACACTGGTTTGGCTGCATACAAGACAGAATACCACCTTTATTGCCTGCTGACTCCTAGGATGAAGCCGCAGTGGGCTGCACCGCAGGCTCCAGCACACAGGGGGAAGCTGCTGAGCTCCCATGGGCCAGCAGAGACTTCTTGACATTGGAGCTCTTCAGAGTAGCTGGTCTTGCATGGTGCTTTTGGATTGCAGCCCGGTGCCTTTTCATCTCCCCCACAAGGAATGCATAAGTGCACCACAGTCACACACACGATAATGTGTTGGTTACCCATGTTTGCAAGAGCTGCAAATTTTTTGTTGTTGTTTCTTGTATAAATACTAACAGATGTAACCAGTGGACTCCATGAAAGATTGCATGAGGAAGGGAGCATTTGCATTTAAAACCCATCTAAATATATCAAAACAAATAAACATTTCAACAAGAGACAGGCCATAAACAGTGCTGGGAGAGGGCTCTGTCCTGTAAAGACTCGCTTTTTATTTCTCCTATTTTGTTCTCTTACAGATGCCAGATACACAAAAGGAGTGTTTCAGTGGTGGTTTGTGCAGCTGGTGTATATGACTGCATGTCCAATAGGTTATCTGTTATTTCCCCATTGCCAGCCCTTAGAGGAAAGCCTTGTTCTGTGCCACCTTCATTTTAGTTTTAATGTTCTTTAGAGTTTAATTTTACTGCAACGGGGAGGAGAAAAGAGAGGAGTGCAGTCTGACATAGCTCTGTAACTTTTTGTGGAGCAGGAATTACAAAGGATGCAATTAGGTTAACCTGTACATAAAAGGCCCCTCGCTCTTACATCCTTAAAGGTATCAAGGACGCCCACAGGCTGGCAGATGCGACAGCCTGTAGTAGACCTGAGCCCTTCTGCAGAGGTCACTGGATCCTGCTGTGTCCCAGATGGCACTAGGCAGCTGGGCTGTTGGGGAAGAAAGTTTTGGGAAAAGTTCTTGCAGCACCTTGGGCACCTGTGGGCAAGGCATCCTTTTAGCCTTCTTACTGATTTACTGTGCAAGAATAGGTGACTGGTTTGTGCCTTAATTTTCCTGTCAGAAAAGCAGGGGCGATACCATAACTCATCAGAGCTGCTATCGGGGAAGTTCATGTGGATCAGAATCGAGACAGACCTTTTTCTGTTTGCTCTGGATTTATATACTCTCTGTCCTTGCAGTGAGGGGAAATTAGGTTTGCTCTGATTGTTTAAAGTGGTTGGCAGGATTTGCACCTTGTTGCAAATCATAAAATAAATTCCCTTGTGGTTGTGTTGCTCCTTTTTACTTAGATGGCTTTCTGCTGCCATTTAACCAATAAATTCCAGTAACAGCTGACATATTTGAGACAGAGGAGGAAAAAAACCCTTAACATTTAGGGCTCCAACAGAAACTTCTACATAGCCTTTTCATTTTGAGTATATCATCTTGACGCAATTAGAGATCATCCAGACTAGCATTAACCCTTTGGAGAGATGAGGCCACTATCTGTGTCTGTTTTCCTAGGTTTTCACTGTATCGCTAACCTGAAAATGTCCTTATCTATGGTTTTGTCTTAAGATACAAGAAAAGAAGCTCCCTGGGTGAGTGCTGCTTCAAGTAAATTCAGCCCACTGAAATGAGTAACTTCTTGGGAGGATTCGCTGTGATTTACTTACTTTGTGTTTTAACTTCTTGTCTAGAAACCACTCATACCATGCCACCCTCACTAAGAGCAGCTTCAAAACCAGACAGATAGTAACATCAGTTTCTGTTCCATTTGCTGTGTCTTGTTTTTCTGCAATCTGGGGAGAGGAACAGATGGGGGTTCACCTCTTCCACAGAAGCCTGGGTGAAGCAACAGTTGCCTCTGGGAACGGCTATATTTCTTGGTCACTTCCTGAGCAGAAGCTGCCAGTCCCGGTCATACCTCCAGCCAGCAACCAGAGCCCTCTGTAAACTGACCAGCTCCCTCTATGCAAAGGTATGCAAGTAGAGACTGAGGGCTGAGCTGAATCAAATGTCAGACCTCCCCAGCCATGCGGTGCTTCCCTTGCTCCTCTCCCCTCTGCCAGGAAACCAAGGCTGCCTCTGTTTATCCTCACCCCCCTGGCACAGTGAAAAAGCCCAGGGCTTCAGTTTCCACTTCAAAGGCAGTGTTGGCTGCTGCGTTGGAGATGGAGCCTGATAATTTTGGTTATGAGTGGCTGGTATGTTCCTACGGCTGGAATTACTGGTGGTGGAGGCGCTTTGCAGGCAGCCTTGCCTGGTGATGTCACTCGAGCGTAGTGAGGGCAGAGGGCTTGGAAAAACATTTCCTTGCAGGGCCCTGCCCTTGCGGTGAGACCACCTCCAAGAGATCCCGTGCCAGTCGTTCCTGGGCTTCTCCACAGATGCTCTTTGAACAAGTGCCAGTGGCTGCCAACTGTGATGGTGGTTTGTCGTGCTGTGTCTACTACTAATTGAAGTCAGGGCAACCTGTGGGATTTGGTTCTGCAGAATGTGTGTGCTGCGTTATCGCTGCATGCCAGCGTGAAGCCCCAGTAGCTTGCCTGCATCTTTCAAGAGAAACCATTTGGCTGAGTCCAACTGGTATGTGCAACTGTATTTTTAGATTTATGGTGAGGTAGTGCTGGAAGAAACCGACAGCTTGAGATTTGGGTTTTGGGGTTGTAAGCAATGGCTTGTGCAATAGGACAGCTACTCAGAGCATCTCCTGAACTGTAACTGTGCTTGCTCATTCAGTGGTTAGAGTCCAGGAAGTTTGTGTTGGTGTGTGTGCTGTGGTTTTTTTCTTTTTTCATAAAGGTTTTAGTAAAGTAATTACGTCATAGGAAATTACGCAGCTGCTCACTAATCCCAAGATTTGTCCCCTGCTTTCTTCTAAACGGCAGCACTTACTTAAAAAAGCTGTTAAGCAACTATACAAACCAAATGTATGTCTTGTATTTTGGAATCGGAACCAGCATTGTCTGATTTTGAACCTTTGGGAAAAGTGATCTAGAATTTTAATTACACTTCCCAGCCATGTAAATTGCAGAGATAATTGTATACATCAGCATTGTCTGACCTAATTCTGCTGCTGTGCCTTTCATCTGTGGATCTCTGAGTGCCTTACAAAGAAAACTCCTTTATATTAGAAGATGGGGAACCTGGGGCACAGAGAAGCAAAGCAAACATCCAGCCTGACAGTGACTGAACCCCAAGGGGAGGCCAGGTCTTTGGAATCCCTGCAGACTAAGTGACACTTAATCTTTGTACAAGTGCCCACCCTTACTAGCTCCACATGCTGGGTAACTGCATGCCCATCTTTTGTAGAAAAAGATTTGTCATGCATTTCTTCTCCTGGGTGAATGCTGTATGTAATTTCCTTCTAAACCTCTTCATTTCTGTTGCAGTGTGTGGTTCTGGAGGTTGCTGTTGCATGCAAGTTAAGCATGCACTTTCTGTTGGGTTTTTAATTCCCTTTTTCTGTGACACCTCTGGTTTTCTCTAGAGCTGGCAGTAGGGGAGCAAATGACTTTTTTTCACGAAGTGGCTGGTGGAAACAGTGGTTTCACTGACATACAGATATGTGACATAGGTAAATAATCCCACATGTGTTTAGCCAGGGCTTTGATTGTCCAAGTGGAGAGTGACTTTTAGCTGCAACACTGTTCTGCAGTGTGTAAGCTGATCTTTTCCTGAAATTGAAATCAAAAGGGGCCTTTCCGATACAGATCGGTGGCAGTTGCACATCGCTCTGAAATGTGTCTGGTTTAGTCCTGATGAAAGATGTTTCTTTATCTGCTTCCAGAATCAAATCTTTCTGTTTATCTACAGAGCTGCAGTATCAACAATACAGTCTCCCACTACTACACATCCCATCCCTTGCTCACTGGGGACAGCGTACAAGGTCAGAGGTGCTTTAACACTCCCGACCCAGTTTTTCCTGTGGCCTTCTTTCTGACTTTGCTGGTCACTGATGGTCCTAGGCCAAGCACAGTTCTGCTAGATAGTGGTAATTACCATTCTCTTTCCTACAGAAGTAAATATGTGGTGGCTTTGTCTTTGCTGTATTCTGAGATTTTAGCACAAAGAAATTAAGTGGGATAGACAAAGAGATTTCGAGGCTGAATGACGTTGCTTTCCTTCTGTTCATTGATAGCCAGCTGTCACTTTGCAAAGCCCCAGTGTTGTGTTCATAACAAGAGCTTTTAGAGCAGGAGTGAGAATGCTGGGACAGCATTTCTACCTTATTTCTCTACCATTCACAGCAAAATGTCCTTCGTGTGAAGCACTCATGGCTGCATGTGCTGGTGGTTGGGATGTACATATTCTGTGATCTAAGTAGCCTGTGCTTTGTCAAAAGCTGGCGCCACTACGATTTACAGACTGATTGCTATTAAATTAAATGAATTATTAACGTTGCTTGAACTCATTCTCACTTAAGTTTGTTGACTAGTTGGTCAAAACAGGGGGTTCTGTTTGCTGGTATAAGGTACTAAGTGGCCTAGAGGGATATCAGGAGTAATGGCATGGGGGGAGGGATGAGCTGGGTGCCCTGTGTTCAGGATACTGCTGGTATCTGTGCTTTCATGCCTGGGCTGTGCTCTGACAGTGTGACACTCTTACACAGAGCTGAGCCCAGCAGCTACTGTAAATTTTTTAAAGGAAATGTTCGTTTTGTGGTATGTGGACAATGTTAGTTGAGAAATTAGCATGACCTGTGCCTGTAAGGATATGGAACTTGCAGGCTGGACAGCTGCTTTGTGAAAATGGCATGCAGGGAAAGCTTGTAGGGAAAGCTTGTATGGTACTATATGAGTGGTGCTGTCTGTACTTTTGGCAAGTTAATTTGGGGAGTTTAAGAAAACAAACTAAGCTCAGCTGTTGCGTGCTGCTTTTGCATTAAGGCATCTTGTGTGTGAAATGATTTTATTTTGACAAATTAAATTTGGGACTGTGCCTTTTTCACTGGTTTATACAAAATACTGACAAAGCAGCTATCTCTCTGGGACAGCAAATGGGTTTGGGTCATTTATTTTTTGTATTTGACGTACTCTGTTCCCTTTGGCCAAGAACAGGAGTAACCCTCTAAAGAGAAAAAGCAGATCCTGCGCCTGAGACAAATGAGCTAAGCAAGAAAGTGTGAGAGTAGCTGGTTATACAGTCTTAAGACATGGCCTGAAGGAAGGTGTATGAAGCCTAGAAACCTTCAAGAGCCTTAAAGGTCAAAGCAACCTGTTAAGATCAGCAGGATAGTTTGCTGGAAGCTGGGGTAAAGCTGCCAGAAGTGCAGGAACACACTGGTCAAACTTAGCAGCTGATGGGCTCCTCTCTGTCATCATGCAATTAAAACACTTCTGATTTTTCAGGTTTGGTCGTTGGAAAGGTCTGCCTTTTCCTGGGGACATATTTAGCTGCAGATGTTTGTGAGATTACCCTAGCACTCGGTACATTCACTGACATTGCGCTTGCTGGAGCAGCCCTCACTGAGCACCAGTCAGGCAGCACAGCTTGCTGCATGCAAGGTCAGTCTTTATCTACTTGCATGGCTGGCCAAAGATCAGGCTGCTTTAACACCAAACCTGAAATCGGAGGCTTGCTCTCTGCGGACTTTTCTGTGCTTTCTCAGGGAATAAGGAGCAGAAAGCCCAGCTGCTGACGTCTTTCAGCTTCTGCTGAAGCAATTAGGGAGTGCTAGCTGCAGGGTTCAGCTCTCCCCTTGCTGCTCTGGGAAGGCCGTGTGAGGGAGGAAGCTCTTCAGTTGAAAGTGGTTTCATAATCTTTGGTGGGAAGGCAGACCACGTCACTGCAAAGAAACATCTTCAGAAGTCGTGCTTCACAACACTGATATGGAGTAGTAAATACAAAGGCTCCCTCCACCCTTGGTTTCTTTGTTGGTGTGAGGAGCTGATATTACTGGAATGAGGAGACTTGGTGGGCATATAAAATGCACGCGACTTCTCCCCAGAGGGGGGCTTGTCTCTGGGCTGTGACATGCTAAAGTACCTGGTGACCAGGGGCTTGCTGGCACCTGAGCTGGCTGAGGAAGTGGGAAAGTGCATGCATGGAGCCAGCTGCTGTTAACATCCCAACGGGAGCACAAGGAGGGGTCTCTTGTCCCGAACCAGATTGTCAGCTGTACAGGCTTTGTCTGATATTAACTGGATAAGGAGAAAGTCCATCTTGCCTGCAGGAGATCATGGATTGCAGCCCGATATAGAAATTATCTGATATGTAGAAATTATCCCACCTCCAATCCAACATAAGCATTTACCAAAAAATGTGGGGGTTTTTATGGTTTTGTGTTACTTATTCTGTACCGAAAATTTTTTCATTGCATAAACAAAATGGTGTGTATCATCAGAGCTTACTGTCCAGAAATCAACGTTATGGTACCTGCTGTCATTGCTTCTGTGGAACACAGCACAAAATGTTGAGAGTGAATGAGAGTTAGTGAATCAAAATGGGAAAGACAAAAGACTCTCCCTAAGAGTGATTGGGGTCCACTGTGAAAAATTATTTTCCCCTCTTAATAGATGAGGAATACATGTCAGAATTCTGGGGGAAAAAAAGAAGAAGCTTTTATTTAAGGAAAATAAAGCTACTGTTTAAGTATTAGTTTTAAATGGGAAGCAAAGCATGAAACCACAGGCCATTTGTGTGTGCGCAGTGTTACAAAAGACACCAAAGTGACTGCCAAGCACAGCAAACCTGAGCTTAGGAAGTGAGCCCTCAGAAAGACTGTCCAAAAATGTACGGTGAAATCTGAAAAGTATGTGAAATCTGAAAAGTATGCTGTGCTTTTCCCCCTACTCTTTTTAAGCATGTTGAGAGTGGATGTTAAACTCCCCTCGTGTCACTATCTCAAACTCACACCCTTGTGTACAGCCACATTCTGGTTAGGAGTGGAAGCATTTACTGGATTACATTCAGAGAGCCCAGATCCCGACTGGGTGTTGCTGAAATTTTCCTTGCTGATTTTTAAACAGTTGTTCATCTGCACAAATTAAGTTCTGTAGTTACTTGTCTTTTGACATTGTAGACATCAAACTTCAAAGGCTCCACTTGCCTGCCAGATAAAATATCGGCATCCTTTTATTTCTAATAGTCCCTAAAATGAAAGAGCGTTACAGGTTCCGAGTTGGAAGGAGTTAGGTCTTGATCACGTCGTAATACAACTGGAATGAGAAATCTCATTTGCTCTTTGAGAATAATTTATAAAGAAGTTGAGTGGAGCAGGAAAGATGACTTGGGTTTTCTGTTTTGCAGTGTTGAAATAATTAGCTCATAATTGAAAAGAGAGCCTGATTCTGCAGACACATAATTAGTTATTTAGCATAGTACAGACACACTGTTTTTAACAGAAGAGGATTAGAACATCTAGCAAGGGTCTAGTTTCAGTCCTGCTCCTTGTCACCATATGGTGGTTTTACTCCTCACTTTTCTGTGACTATGAGTTATGCACGAGTTACGACGTGCAGCGTTGTAGAAGGGCAGTGCAGAAGACCTGCCATTACGTTTGCCAGCTTGGTGCTTTCAGTTTTTCAGTGTTCTTGCCCTGTTCAGGAATTTAAGGCTTATATTTGAACAGTGGCTGTAGAAGGTTGTCCTAGATTACCTTCTTCTGATAGAAGAGATTGCTGCATGTTTTTGATGAATTCTTGCCAGCATTTGAGAAGGTGTAATTTCTGCTCAGCCCCACTGGATTTGCAACGTTACTGTTCCATTTACTGACAATGTATGCAGCTAGAAAGAAAAAATAATATGGCAATTTTAATTGTTCTTTTTATTTGGTTGAGGTTTTTGTGCTCTTTTCGGTCCCTGCTTTACCATTTCTGCTGGGTGGTGCTATATTCATTTGGGTCTTAGTGTCTGATTTACTGGGGGCTGGATTTTCCTGGGCTTGATTTGATTGCTCATGGGAATTGGGGAAATGAAGACTCGTGTCATCTTATTAAATTCTCAGGTTTCACATATGGTTTAAATTATATCCCTAGAGCATTTTGGGGCCATTCAGGAAAAAAAGGAAGATGCCCGAGTGTGTACTTCTTATTTTTATAATGCATGTGGCTATACTAGATTTACTCTACTTCCATATTCACATAACTCAGAGGGATGTCTTTTAGCCTCTTGTATTCTGTCTGTAGTCTGAATTCACACCTTTGATGCTTTCCTTTGTGAAGAGCATTAGACCGGGTTACAGCTCAAGACAGAAGCCTCAGCCTCTGATTAGTCATATAGAGCATAATCTGAGTCATCTCCATCCCCGGCCTGGTTCAGTCTCAGCTTTGTTAAAGCCGTGCTGATGTTTGAGCTGCTGACTTCTGTCTCCAAATAATGGCAGTGCATGTAAATGAATGTCATTAATTGATGAAAATGGTTCATGAGATGACTTAAGATCTCAAGGACTCAAACTGAGTATAATGGCATAGAAACTGCTGATGATCTGTGTCTGACTTGGGTAGTGGCTAGAGTAATCTCTGGGAATGCTCTGAAAACTTGCATCTGAGATTCCTGTAGAACTGCCATTTCAAAGGCATTTTAATTAGGTGCTGTAGGGAGTAATTCCATGATGCACATTATTAGGGAAAACATAGATTTCTTAAAGCTTCAATCACTGTGAGTTTTCTTTTTTCCCCTAGACCCTCAGCAACCGTGAACTGCATCAGGATACCCAGAACAGGTTTGAATGCTGTTGAGAGGATGAACACAGTCAAGGGTAGCATTCATCCTGCAGTGACTAGTGAAATATGTGATTTTTGTCTGTGCATGCGTTAGACACCCTTTTTTGGCAGTAAAAGTGTCATATTCAGCTCTTCTCATCCAACATTGTAATGGTCTGACATGGCTATTATTTATGCTTTTGTGTCTGGTAAGGCTGATGGACAGTTCTCATAACATGTCTTGTCAATAGCTCTGTGTATTTGTCGTGGCAACATTTAGAGCCTGTGGTACTTAGTTCTCAGGAAAGACAGTACAGTTGCCACTCTTCATCCTAGTATGGAGGTTTTTTTCCTACTAGGAAAACAGAATGGGCACAGCATTACTCAAGGACCATGGTTTTAATGCTTGAGAAGAAACATGGTGATTGCCTAGTCTGATGTCTTTGAAACCTCATCCAGTGAGTTTTGCATTGACTTGTAATTTGCAGATCACTGGCTTTTCATTCTGTTTGTGAAAGTGTGAGGAGATAGGGGGCAAGCTTAGGGGTTGAATCTCAGGTTTTTTTACTCATCTGATGAATGTTGTTGCAATCACTTGTTGCTTGTTTCAAAATGCATCTACAGAATCTGGGCTTACAAATGACATGCACCAGCAGTTTTCCTAATGCCTTGCTCAAGCTGCTTTCAGATACTGAAGGACAGAGCTTTTTCTTGTGTTCCTCAGGTGAGTAAAGCCTCATGTGACCACTGAAATAACCAGTTTTGTGCTTCATGATGCAGCCTTTGTTCTTGACAGGACCAGGTATTCATCCTGAAGGCAGTACTCTCTACAGTGTTGTGAGTCTTGTGTACATCTGCAGCTCACTATTTGGGGTCAGATATAATACTTCTAGACTGCCAGTGATATATTTAATCTAATGCTAGATTACTGCCAGGGTTACAGGCTCAGGCCATGTTTTAAGAAGCGCTGTTAGACTTTGGTGACATCTATGGTACATCTGCTGCCGTCGAGGCATTACTGCTGCATCGCTGCCTCTCGCAGGGGTCACGGCAGCAGCTGGAACATTGTGTCTCCAGCTCTGTGTAACAACCTCACCAATGAACGATGGTCTGGAAAAGTAACCAGAAATATTGATGAAAATATTAATTAAAATGAAAGAATGGAGGGGCTGATGTCTAGGTGTATCTTCCTTGTAACTGGGCATGCAGAGACAGAGTGCTGAGATGAGATAAGAAAGAAAATGGGAGACAAGAGAAGAATTTCAGAGGTGTGGTTTGTCTGGCGCTGGCGTTCGTGGCTGAGCTTGTAGTGCTCTGATATGCGCAAGATACGAATATAGGCAGTTGGAGCTTTGAAAATACCACGCTCCTTCTCCATGCCTAATCCTTGCATCACAGGAATGGCTCTTGAATGTACAGTAAAGCCTTTGATCTGTACTTTGAGAGAGTTATTGGAAGAGAATTATTAAGGTTGGCTGCGGAGGCGTTAGGATGTGGGTCAAACTGAAACTTCATATCAGTACTTTGGATCTCAGGCTGTTTTTTTGTTGGGTTTTGTTTTTTTTTAAATTTTGCTAAGAGCAGGATTTGAGGTTAAGGTTCTGAATTTAAATCTGAAACAGAGAAGCATGTTCTTTGGTTGTCCTGCTGAACGTTTTGAGTGGGGTTTAGTGATCCGAAATCTTGCAAAACTTTGGAGTATTTGGAAATAATCTACTACAGTGTTTACAGTGCTGAATTCGGTTTTGGTTTCTATTTTATTCACTTCCAATAAGAGCTCATATTTTTATTTGCAAGGAAACAAGAACAAAGTCTGATTTGGAATTCAAAAATACATATTTTAAAATTGCATATTTTTAGGAGCAGCAAAAGGGTCTTTCTCAGCAGGGATATCTTGGACTCCATGGTCTCTGGAGGTCCCTTCCAACCCCTACAATTCTGTGATTCTGTGATGAAGGCTAAAGAAAAAGACAGAGGTTATTTTATTATGCAAGCTTTATATTTCTTTTCCAATAATAACACTTCACTAAAATGCCTTGATAACATCTAGTTAAAACTTGCTGATCACTTGGGCCTTTTCCAGAAGTTACACAAATGATGTGCCTTATTTCAAGATACTTTATATTTAACCTGTTTCCTTGTCTCTATGTTAGGCATTCTTGTTTAAATGTTATCTGGGAAGATGTAAGTAGGAAAATGAAGCTGTTACATTCTTGATGTTCAGCCCTTCCTACTAATTCCACTCTGGTTGTTTTTCTGTTAAACCAGATTTTTCTACATAGTTGCAAACATAATAGTGCTGTGAGGTTTTGTTAATGCTGTAGGAACACGTAGCCAAAGCAATTAGAAGGAAGAAAGCAGCTATTAACAGTAAGTTCATATATACCTTTCATTCAGTCTTGTTTAGTGAGAGTTGAGCTTATCAAATAAAATGTTAAGAAACTGAAAGATGAGAAAGAAAACTGTGCCCAGCTGAGTGCGTGTGGCTGACCATGCTTTGGGGCTGATCTCTTCTGTCATGGACAGTCTGCCGCTTGGGGAAGCAGCGTAGGTGTAATGCAGAGCTGTCCGTAGCCTGATTTGGGATTAGAGGGAGCAGGACGTTTCCTCGGTCACTGTTATGATTGTGTGCTGTCAGCGGCGGTGTCATGCAGTGACGTGGTGGCACTTGTGGATTTTAATTACATAGAGGAGGGCAGGAACGATTTCCCTTTTTCCATTGCCGCCTTGCGTAAAGCAGTGTATTTCATCAGTGTTTGGAGTCCACGTCATAGCACTCACTGGTGGTTTTAAGTCCATGGTGGATTGGATTCAGATTTACCATTAAATATTAATGTGCTTTGGTAGTATTGGTTTTTGATAGCTTTCTGTTGGAAAATCTGTGGCTAGATTAACTTTGGGCAAACAGTTCACTGAAGGCCATTCAGGTTTCCTTGGTAGAAATTTCTTGGGTTAATAGTAATAAATGTTTGATTGTGGAGGTCAAAGTTCTGAAATTGTACTCTTCTCTTGCCCTTTCCTCCTTTGGTGGAAAGCTCAGTCTACAAAGTTTTATAGAAACAAGCTGTTTCCTTTAGAGAGATAGCAAATACATTTATAAAACAATCTTGACAGAGGGCAAGGATGTTGCTGCAGAATTCCACACAGGGAAGCTGACTTGACAATGTAATTGAGCTCAAAACCCAAAACATAATTGCCAGGGGTGGGTGTGAAACCTGCAGCCGTTGTGCTAACACAACCTGAAGATCTAGCTCGTGTAAAAGGCTGGAATTATTTTAAAGCAGATTTCAGTATGAAACTGGAAGGGAGGAGGGGAGTCAACCTAATCTGGGATGCAAAGCCACTTCATTGGGAGGGTATTTCTCACTGTACGTGTTAACTCTCAAGTGATACTGCATAAGCCATCTCTATGGTGATAGGTAGTGTGCCACGCAATTTTTCCCTTTAAGCAGTAGATTGTGGCCATCTTTATAGTCTGAGAATGTAAGTAAGGCCAAGTAAATTGGCAGAGAAAGTCCAGAAAGCTATCTGATCTTCCCCACAGCCTGAGAAGCACTTTTGTTACTCCTTACATTCAAATGTGCATCACTAGCTGCTGGCTTGGATAAGTAGTGTTGTGCTGAGTTGTGGGAGCCTCTGCCCGGTCCCTTCAGACGGTAGTGGTGGGGGCATGTGTCTCCTGTTTCTTTGCCCATGCGTGAGCCTTGTATCGGAGGATACCAACAAAGACAGACATGAGTGTGTCTTGTTGAGGGCTGAATCATCCCATTGGAACAGAAAACACTGTTGGAGGACTAAGGCGGTTTAGTTTTCCAAAACAACAGTGTGAGAGAGAAGAGCAGTGCATGATGCATTAGCATCTGATAAACAAGGCTTCTCTGTAAACACATGCATCACGATTCTTGGGGAGACTGCTGCAATTCCTTGGAATTCATCCCCAGCCTTGCAGGAGCACCCTGGATGAAAGGGTCTGCCGGTTTCACCACACCTGACTGTAGGGTTGCTCTTTGTTCTGCTTTTCAAAATGTTTCCTTTGAGAGGATGATGATGACACTTGTCATAAGCAGGTGCCCGTGCTTCACTTTAGCCACTGTTACTTAGTTGTCTTGAGAAATAATTTGCTAGGCTAATAAATGTTGTATTGGAACAAGAAGCCAGTTTCATGCTACTTCCTTCTTGGGGAGCACAATGCCTTTATGATTTTAGCTAAATATTTAATTAGTTTATGGGGATTTTTTTTAAAGCAAAGAGAAAGCGTCACTTTAAATTCTTCACTGTATCCTTTTGCATAGTAAGGGAGCTTACAGAGGTAATTTAGGTTCTGACTGGTGCTCTGTGTCCTCTCCATTATGCGTTTACCAGTCAACTGACACTTTTCTCAAATATTTACTCTGATATTTCACTGCAGTTGCCCCCTCCTTCATTCCCTCACCATCTCCCTTCCACCGAGGTATCACACACGTTTCAGTTACCCTCTTATTTAAATAGCAGCACTCCCTGCCAGTACAAACAGTCGGTCATTAAACAATGAGGAAGACCAACAGTGGAGGAGGTTATGGGTGGAGACCATCAGTGTGCAAGCACAATTTTGCAAAAGACTTCCTGCTGAAGAGAAGAAAAGGACACTTTCTGTTAGTGTCAGCGTGTTGTTGTCTATGGAGAGAGACGTGAAATCAAGAGGAAATCACTGCTGCGGACACGAGAGCTCAATCTCGCCTAAAATTATGTAGAGCCGTCCCAATTATTGTTGAAGGTGTTGCATGTGCAGCAGAACACTGGTGCTTTAGCCATGTTTTCCCACCTCCTCCTCTAGCAGAAGGTGATTCCAAGTGGCTGTGACTCATCCTCAGGAGGTGCCTGGGTTTTTTGCCTAATAACAGCAAGAGTTTAGTGAGACTATCATTAACAGATTATCCACAGCTTTTCTGAAGACTTCAATCCGCTACGTGTCCTTTCTCTTGTCTAACATACAGCGGAGACCTGTGTTGATATTTTACTGGGAACCGAAGGCTTGAACAATTTTTCTTCAGGAAAGATCAGAATAAGGCATTCCTTGGTAGGAATTCGAAAGTGTAGTTGGGTTACTGCACTCCCCATCCTGTATTTGTTCATGAGATTGAAATTGGATGTGGCATCCTGGGAACTGCAGGGTTAAAAGTGCATTCGCAAGATAAGGAAAAAAACAATGTCACTGGAAACCATTTGAGTGCTATGGTATCTCATGGCTCTACATCTAAAAGGCTTGAATGTGTTGGAGGCAGTGCTGGAGAATGCTTGTTTAAATGAAGAACAAGAACTTCAGCATATTTATGTAATATTTAATTTTACAACAATTTAATTTCTAGTTTTCGTAAATAAAAACGTAGTGAAAAATGATCTGTGAGGTGCGTTAGGAAGGTGTTGAGAAACGTCAGCATTGTTGAATCTGTATTTCTCATGGAGCAGGGGGTCCTGGATAACCCAGCTTCTTACCAAGTCAGTATTTTATGCCTGGATCACAGTTTGGGTGACAGACTGGCTTCCCTTGCAGCTACCTTCAGCCTTTACACTTTGTACAATCTAAAATTTTCCACGGGAGGTTGCAGTTGCTTGCACAGTGGATGTGACCATACTGATAACAAATGCGGTTTCCTTCTTCACCTTTTGTTGACCTACTAGAGATAATGAACCACAGGCCTTCAGAGATCTGTAAATCAGAAGTAGTACCCCACTGCAAATGCAAGGCAGATATGCAGTAGAAACATGCTGTTACCTACACCAGTTCTGTAAGACACGGCCGAACAGAGCCCAGTTTGTGGTACTCCCATTTGTCAGTCTGCCACATTTCCAATTATTTAGCAGACTTTTTCCGGTGCAGACTTTGTGATGATCTGATGATCTTTCATTTGCAGCTCTTAGGGCTGCCCCTGGTTAAAGCAGTCATTAGAGGGTGGCATTTTAGCTCAGCATACATTGTGTCTGGCTTGGTCTGATATCCTCACCCGAACCCTTTCGCTTCTGTCTGGTTTATCAGCATTTGCTACATTTCATGGCATGTGACACGGCTGATTTATTGAAAACAAATTGAAAATAGAGAGCAGCCTTGACTCCAGAACGGTTTGCGGGTGCCGTTTTGTTTTCTGTCACATCACCGTTGCTATGGTGACTTAGCAAAGATCTGTTTAGCAGTCACTAGATGTTTCACGTTCTGGGCAAAAGTTAGGAATTTTCCAGTATTCCTCTAACAGTTGCTTTGCAGAAATACATGTGCATATAGTCTTCTGCAGTGAGTCCCTGCTGCTCTTGTTACTTACTGCTGCTTTGGTGAGAAGGTGTGTACCTGCTGTATTTTGGTTTGTGGTATCCCTTTCTTCTGAAGTATTTTCAAGAAAGGTGGATAAACAACCTACCCGTCTTGTCAAGGTTCTCATCTGCTTCCTCTCCAGGAGGGGTGTCAGGGAGTGCAGTGATAAATGCAAAGGGATGGAGAACATGAACCCTGCTAAGGAATGGGCCTTCATATGAATCGATTATGCAGTTCTGGAGAAGGAGGATGTGTTTGGAGCTGATTCACAGGGTTGGAGTCAGGAAGTCTGAGCTCTCTTCCCACATTTCTCAGGCTTCTCATGTCACCTGAGACATGATCAAGAGCATGATGTAGCAACAACCTTAACTGAGATTTTCTTCTAGGTCAGTAAGTGCAGGATATTAATTCTTCAGTTCCTTCCGTTCATTGAGAGGGATTGAAGGCTGCAGCACGTACTTGGAGAATTGCTGTGGTGCTGGGACAGATGCACCTTGCAGCACGGTCTCATTCCTGATAGCAGAGGTTTGAAAACAGAAGACAAGGTTTCTTATACAGGCATGACCTCAGAGGGAGCTTTTGGGACACCAGCACTGCAATCAATTAAGCGTCCAGCCCTGCTGGAAGTTCAGTGGAGTTCCCTTTGACAGGCTATGCTGGCCAGGGTGAAAGGGTTGATTTCTTATGGGCTACTTAGGGTTATCTTGATGATGGACACTGTCAGAAAGTCTTCAAGATACATGTCTTATCTTACTCCCAGAAATTCAAACAGTTCTATTGGTAAAATAAACTGAACACTTGTAAGTGCTCCTTCAGCTGGGTTTGACAGTAAAAGAAAGATCTCATTTAAAGAAAAAAAACAAACTTGTCTATGCATTTCAGCTAACATAATACATTTTCCTGCTTGTTTGACTCTCCTGTCATAGTACGTATCCCATAATCTGACCTTTTTTCCCACCTTCTTAATGATGAATGCCTGTTCTGTGCTTTAAACTTCCTTCAGATCTGAATTAATTTGAAGTTCTTCCCTCCACTGGTGTCTGCTGCACTAGTTCCACAGATTTTGTTGCTTATATCTCTTAATGTTGAGACCAGTTTTTTCTTGTCATCTCTTTGATGAAGTGTTTTGGCCTGTCCATGCTCTATAGCTCCACAGCACTGATACTTCAGCCCCACTGCAAATTGGAAGGGTTTTTTTTCCTGCACAGTCTGGGGTAATCTGTTTCTTACTGGCAGCTCTTACATTTTGATCAGTTCTGTAAGGTTAATTAATGCAACAGCCTCCCAGTTGTCTTAAATATTTAGAGGAGAGAAAGAGATTTATGCATGTCTTTGCTACAGAGCTAGATCTGGTTGAATTTCTGTTGAATTTCTGAGTTGGATACCCAGCTAGCATAAATCAGCGAACTTCCACTGAAGTCTTCTGGAAGATTAGCTCAACTGAGGATCTGGCCTTTCTTAATTAAATTATGTCACTGAAGTTGAGCTGTTTTGCACTGAGTGTCACCTTGTGTAGAGAATACAGGATATATTTCTACAATCTTTTATCTCTGTGTAGCTATAAAGACAGGTGGGGGTGTGTACATTCGTACCCATACATACACACATGGATGTTTAGACACATAGTCATCCACACACAAACGAATATGGTAGGAAAACCACTCCCTCTTTTTCCTATCATTAATTACACTCTAGTAAACTCTAGACTTTGGCTGGGGTGGGTAGAGCCTCACTGAAGATCTTGGCTGCTGTGCCTGAATTTGTTTCTATGCATCAAACAACTCCAAACCCAACCAAGCAAAACCTCAACAAGCATCACTACCAACCTTGGAGACACTTGTGAATAAAGCAGCTCCGAGCAGAAATTACTGAGATTTGCCCCATGGAGAGATCCCATCCACACAGGTGCCTGGATTAAGCACCCTCTTCACCCAATGTAGTCCTCCTCCTGATGCACAGAGCAACTGAGGTCTTGTTTTACGGTCCAACAGATGAAACCTCTGATTTATTGGAAGTAGTAGGAAGGGAATGGTGATGATGGGAAGGCTGGGGGTCCAAGGAGTGTGATGGATTAGATGTAAATGTTTCAGGGAAGCTCAGAAATGCCTTTGTGCAGCTTTGGGGTAGAGTTGGGTGTCTCCCCACTGTTAGTCTTTCAGTCTGTTTTCTTATCACGTCAATCTGTGAGATTAACATTGACTTTAAACTCTTTCAAGTCATTATGACATGTGAGCGTGGCAGTAAATTCTTCCATATCAAGAGTGAGACAAATTATACTGCGCTGCGCATTATGGTGTAGTACTGCTAATTGCTTAACTTGATAAATGTCTTCTGATAGGTTATATAGTTAATGAACAAAGATGTTAATTGCTCTTATCTGAAATAGCTACATTTGCAGGGGCGTTCTCTGGAGCCATGGATGTCTCCTAACAGAGATTTATTTGAAATCATCCATTGTTTTCAGCAGTTTCAGAGTCCATTACCCTTCAGTGTGCCGACTGAACAGTCTCCACCCCCATCAAAGTTTTGAGCTCAGTCAACGCTTCCTACATGTTATTCACTAGGACTGAGTCTTATTTGGGTATGGAAGACTTAGATGTAATTCAGTATGATCATCATCCTGGGCTACAGTAGCATGGCTCATTCTTGAGAGCAGCCAAGAGAGAAATAAGCACCTGACAGTAGAAGAGCAGAGGGTCTGGAATGGGCCTGTTTCCCCCCACCATCTGGAGTATTTAATTGAGAAAATCATTCTTCATTGTTGTTGTGTTGGTGGGAGTTGTCAGTCTAAATATGTTTTAATGTAAATAACCATCTCTATTTGTAGAATTCATCTTTTCTAGACACTTTCTTTGGAAAATACGCAGCTGAAGATTTAGTACATTATTATATGAGTAAGTGCATACAAGCCTCATATTAACAATGGACGTCATGTTTACTCTTTCCCTTTTAGAATTTCCCATGGAAACAAGTGGGCAGATTTTTGCATTATTGAGTAGTCTGCTGCTGCTGACTTTTCCCAGAAGCACTTAGAGAAAACTAGCCTTATGCGTGAGCTTACAAGTTATTCCAGTTTTAGGAGCACTGGATTCCCCTAAGATTTGATTTATAGTAGGTTTTGGTGTGTGGCTATTCTGGTACCAAGTTGTTTGAAAGCTGTACGATTAATAAATCTTTATGGAACTGAAGAAAGGCAAAGTTCTCACTGGGGTTAAAACATACCTGATTTCCCAATGGAAAAGTTGCATGTTCCATTAGGAGGCTAAAGGCTAACATGAAGAGAAAAATATTTCCTTTATTTTTGGTTTTTGTTGTGATAAATTTCATTTTCATTTATTACTCCCTTACAGTTTTTTCAGAACATGTTCAACAGCCAGAAGTTAAAACTGTAGCTGTAAATCTGTAAAGCTGACATATGTAGATTCTTTGGCCAAAGTTTCCTAAGTCAGGATTAATTTTGTAGAGTGAATGAGAAAAGTGCATTATCTTGCTTCGTTTGATAGATTTCAGACTTTGCCAAGAAAGACAAATCTCCTTTCAAAAATGACAGCTATAAAAATAAGAATTATTATTTTCTTAAATAAAGACATTTTCAAGTGAACTTGATGTATTACTGCTCAAAGAGGCTGTGGCTTTAGGCTGTCTCATGCTAGTATTTAGACTGAAATACCCAGGTTCTCACTGCTTACTCCCTTCCCCGTGATGTCCTGTCCCCCCAGGTTATGTTAACATACTAGCTTGTTTCATGTTACAAAGGGGTGAAGGAGCTAGAAAGTAATCTGGCAAAACCTGGATGGGTTCCCTGGTCTGCCTGACACCACAGCCAGACAAATATTTGTGTGGGTAGAGGCGAGGTGGGTGGATGCTTCTTAAGACCAGCGTTGATGCTTCGTGATGACCTGCTGAGGATCAGTGTCACTTTAGGTCTTTTCAAAGCTCTGAATCGGAATTTCTGGTCTTGCCTGTAGTTCTAATTTGACTTTCCTATGGAGTGACCTGGGGGCCAGGATGCAGCTTTGGTGGGGGGATGTACAGGCAAAACCAGCTGGTACTTGAGTATGTGCAACACTTACACTGTTTATTTATCGACCACAATGACTCACTGGGATGGACGTTCACATACCTGAATGTCAAAATAACCTGTGTTTTAAGAGGAACCAGTGACTCAGGCTGTGGTTTTACCTCAGGCCATTTCCTGATAAACTGCTGAACTGCTCTTGGTCTTGTGAAAACATCAGCGGGGAACACCGCTCTGTCCTCGCATCTGTGTGTGCACAGGGATTAGGGAAAGGACACCTTTGTGTGGGGCTGACCTTCACCACCTCAGTGCTGTGGTCTGTGTGAGGAGCACCTTCAGAGGTCCGGGAAGCCCTAGGTCTGAGGTCAGCTCTGTTTCAGTGCTTCTTCAGAGCATTTCTGCACAGCCCTGATGTGGGAGCATGGTCTTTGGTGTTTGACAGTGTTTACAAGCACAATTTCAAGGAGCTCTACAGAGCAATAAATTGCTTTGCTTTAGACTGTTTTAACTGCTAAACAGAGGTGAAGCTGCCTGTAGCTGGTGTTTCCAGAATTGAAAATATTTCACATCACAGAACATGGTGTTTGTAGTAAAAACGGAAACCATGCATATCATGTTGCTTACAGGGATTAAAGTAGATTTTCTCTGAGTAAGATAGCAAACTGTAGTAATTTTTCCAGTAAGATAGCAAGCTGAAGTAAAGCTTTGTGTGTGATATGGCGAGATAGAAGGTATAGAAGTGAGATCATATGAGTGCTATATAAACTACCTCACTGGCACAACACTTTGGTTTGGAGAGGTGAACCATCTGTATGATCCATGTTTATGGCTTGGGTAGTCTTCCCATCCTTTGCAAACTGCAGAACTCTGTGTTCCTCCACTCTCTGTAAGGAAAAGGACTGTCCTGTGAGGAGGGGTTTATGCCTGCCTGAGATGAAATCACTTGTGTGTGGCTATGGAGCTGTGATTGAACTGGATCAGTTGCCTTTAATGCGGTTTAAGTGGATGGTTTAAGGTATAGAGGAGGCTTCTCTTGGGAACAGATTCTATGAGAATTCTTCAAATCCTCTTTGAAGTTAATGGAGAGTATTAAGGAGAGTCAGCACCTTCTTAAGAGAGAAATTTAAATTGCTTTAATTCATTTTGGTTTGTATTTGCATCGGCTGGTTCTGGCTTCCTCCCTGCTCCAGTCTTTCAGCGCATGGATTTGATAACTTTCCCTCCTGAGCTTACTAGATTTTATGCTGCCCGTTTTCATATTTTTCCCTGAGTGTTGTAATGCTGATTACTGAAGGATCTCAGGCCTTTGGCTTCCTGTGAGAACCAGATAATTACTCTCCAGTAGGCAACGCATGACGTACAGTATCAGCATTAAGCCACTGGGATTCCAGTCACTAGTGTAGAACAATATTGTGGGTAAATGAATAAGCAGAAGTTTATCATACTTCCTGCATAACAAGGTTCTTGTTAAAGAGACAGTGGAAATTGTTTTCAGCAAGGGCTAGTGTAAAACGAACACTGCCACGACAAACCTTGCTGAAAGATACATTGAAGCTCAGTTCTCTGGCATGCTGGGGTTCTCTTGCTGAAAAGGCAGCTGACTCTTGGTAGCAGCAGAGGTGGATGACAGGGCCGTCACTGCATTTTGGAGATGACGTTTATGAACATGGATAACTTCAAAGTATGATTTCCAGACACACCACCTACTTAACTTATGGAAGAAAGTTGTACCAATAAGAAGCAGAGACGTTCCAAATGCAATCTGCTTATTTCACACTCGCCCCCAGGAATCCTGTGTTGTGATTCTTAAGAGCTGGCCCTGTTTGACCCTGAAATTGATGTGGTTTCTCCCTTGCCTTCTTTATTTCCAAGTTAAAAATAACTTATGTATTGAGCATGGTGAGAGTACGTTGGAGAAGTTTAAGTTGTATGTAACCCAGCAATAGTGAGTAAATAATTCATAAAAGTAATGAGCTCTATTCTCTTGCAAGAGAGGGGTTTACCCACATGGTGGGATTAATCAGCATTTTTGTATGAGACTAGTTTCTCTGCCATAGCAATACTGACAGCTAGATCTCTGTACATTTAGGACATAATTTTATGTCTACTTGCATATATACATTGACATTTTAGCTTATCTCAGAGGTACTTGTTCTTCTGCAATGTGTCAGAGTTATGGGGTTACTAATAAGGAGTTACACAGTTAACTGTGTTTCTTTGCAACTATAAATTTATGTTGTACCTGTAATTGTGAAGCATAGTTACTTATTTATGTTTGAATTGTGCCTTTCACTTTAAACTGGGCATCAGCAGTCTGCACAGGAAATGAGCACTTAGGTATAGGCTGAGATGAGTAGATTGGTTGCTCTTTCGCTGGAGTCTGTAAGCTGAGGGCTGAATCTTTGGAGCCCCAAAAACCTACTGTTCCCTGGAGCTGTCTAGATTTTGATGATGTGCTTGATCAACCTTGCAGCCAGGGAGGCGAACAAGAATGCATAGAAAAAAAATACAGTACTATAGTACTATATATATGATGGAGATGCTGCTTCGTACATTGATAGTGTGTGTGTGGCCAGATCCCTTCATAGCTTAGTTCATAGTGGGGGTTGGACTCGATCTCTTGAGGTCCCTTCTAACCTCTACAATTCTGTGATTCAACATGAGATTAGGTACCATTGACTTTTGGGTCCAGAAAAAATGCAGTTTGACATTCTTGTATTTCAGGCATCTAGGCCTGACCTGGTTTTGGTTTTATGTGGGTGATCTTAACACTTGAACAAAGCCGGGTGAAGGTGGCTGGATGGATCTGTCTGTTGAATGGCCTGCATAGGAATTTTGCTTTCCAATTAGATATATTCAATACCAAGAGTAATTCTGATAGTGCTGTTCTTAACTTTGAAATTGTGAAACTTCTGAAAATTCAGTAAATGCTTTTTTCTTCTCATTTGTTTTCTTCTCATTTGTTTTCTTACAGCCAACTGGGTACATGGAAAACTCCATTTCCTACAGTGCTATTGAAGATGTTCAACTGCTCTCGTGGGAGAATGCCCCTAAATACTGTTTACAGCTCACAATCCCAGGGGGTACTGTCTTACTGCAGGTACAGTAAACACAAAAGTACAATTTTCTTTCTTTCTTACTATGAATCTCCTTTAGCTTCTGTTTGCTATGCATGAAATCTTAATTAGATGGACTCAGAATAAGTCAAGAGAACCACCAGAAAAATTTACTTAGGGTTATAGCTCTGAAACTCTTCGTGTTGTTTAGCAGTCAGAATGGAAATTTTGGGCCACAGCAATTAAATCTTGCTGATTTTGTGCTTCAAACTAGTGTTCTGTGGAAAGGCACATTGATGCAGGCCTGGTACAACTGTATTTTTACTTAAAGTCCTATTCCTGAAAGAAAAAGCTTTCATCATTCAATTCATGTAGGAAACCCGTAACTTGGACTGGAACTGACAAGTGTTTTTCTTAAAGAGATATTTAACCTTCACTGGAAGATTTCAGCATATTTGTATGTATAACTACCTATGCTAGTTCTCCTACGTATTGTTTTCAAGCAGAAGACTTTGCATTGAAGTTATTCCACATTTCTTCATCCACTTGTGAGGCTTTGTAGGACTCCTTAGGTCATTGCAAGTTGTAGTGACAAAAAAGCACTCCATAGCACTGAGCCTTGAACTGCTTTTAGAGTGGGAAAAGAAAAGCAACTGAAAACCTAGTTGCTTGGCCCCCAGAGAACTTTGAACAGTCATAACATGAAAAGGACTGAATTGACTGCAATTTAACTCTTTCCGTAGTTCTCAACTTTGTTTCAAAGATAATCTGTTACCTGTCACCCTGTGGGAATGTACTTTTTTGTTTGAATATACAGCTGTGACTGTATAGTGTATGTATTTCATGCAGGTAGGACTGTAAACAGACTGGGTGAGCAGTACCTGCAGAAAATGTGAAGAAAAGATCGGTAAACTGTGGATAACTCATGAAAAATTATAAACCACTTCAAAGGCTTGATGATAATAGAACATGTGTGTTTGGGTGTGTAGATACACACACTTTAACTGTACTACTCTGGCACGAAATGCAATGTGATAGATAACAAGGTGGGAACATACTGAATAATAAGCTAATGACTGTGATGACCCCGTGTGCTGGATGTCTGTCCGTAAGAATGGTGGTACACAGTGTACTGATCCATGGTGCACAGCCTGGCATTTAGAATAGCACAGGGTATTTCAGTCAGAGATCTTCTACAATGATCCTCTAGTCCAACGGCCTGACCAAGTTCAAGCATGTTATTAAGGTGTTGTCTCTTGAACACTGACAGCCTTGGGCCATTGACCACCTCTCCAGGAAGACTGTTCCAGTGTTTGACCACCCTCTTGATAAATAAATGCTTCCTAACATCCAGTGTAAACCTTCCCTGGCACAGCTCTGAACCATTCCCACACATTCCGTTGCCACTAGTGTAGAGAATAGATCAGCATCTCCCTCTCCACTTCCTCTCCTCAGGAAGCTGTAGACAGCAATGAAGTCACCCTTCAGCCTCCTTTTCTATAAACTAGAAATTCAAAAGCCACTAGCCACTCTTCAAAGGACATTTCTTCCAGAAGGCATTTTATTACTTCTTGGTGGTGGATGTTTGCTGATGCCCTTGTAGGGCCACGAAGCATGTGGCCATGGCTCTACTTGCAGATTTTGAGAAAATAATCCAAGGGGTATTATTTAGCAATCCAAGGATAGGTGCCAGGCTGGTCTCCTGTAGATGTGGAAATGCAAAACTGACTCTAAATTGGGAGGTCAAAATGAATAACACTAGGTCATGCTAATGTTAGGTCTAGCTCTCCTCTGCCTTTTCAGACAGGCTGATGGGTCTGTCCATATGCAGAGCTGTTTACCAGCAGTTCTGAGAACATGGTACCTGAACTTGAGCCATTCACGTGGTTCCTGTGCTTGGGCTCTGGGATAGTGTTGGAATGTCATAAAAATACTGCAAGGTTTTAACATTGCAAAGACACTTAGAGGTGTACATGGAAACATTCATATCCACATCCTTTATGGAGTGTATTTCTGGAGCTCTCTTCCATCTACTTCACTGGTGTAATCCTGGGGTTTTGATGCCCTGCTAAAGGGGGCTGCAGCCTTTCCCCCATTTTAATCTGAAAGCGGTGCAGCTAAGTTTGGGATGCCCTGAAAACTTCTAACTTTCTGGGCTCTTCTGGTGCACAGGTGGCATTTGTGTGTCTGCCCATGTGCTTGAAGCAGAGGTGCATGTCCCACTGCACACAGAGCATGCAGACTGTGCCTCTGCTCGGTGCCTGGTGAGTATTTGTGGCTCAAAATGACGTACTCATTTCAGGCATTACTGGGGAGTGTAGGGAGTCTGCATTTCAGACAGGCTGCTGCAAGTCCACCTAAGTCCTGATGCTGTGGTTTGCAAAGCCTCTGCTGTGTGTGACATTGGGGAGGGCAGGAAGGCAAGCTGTTGTTTCCCAACAGCTAGATTAGGGTCCTCATTATTGAAGAAATCTTCCTTGCCTAATCTGTTAATTGAATTAATTAGAAAGAAACGCATTCATCAAGTTGGATGATTTTGATTTTTTTTTCCTGAGATAATTTTGACTCTTTTTTTTTTTTTTTTCCATAAATCTCCTTGGTGGTGCTAGTATTAATGTTCATATGTGCTTTAGCAGCTAGAGTAGTTACATCTGCCTTCCCAAATTCTGAGTCTTTGTTGGTTATGGTAGATGCCTTCACTATCCTGCTTAATAGGAAACAAGATAAAGTTTGAACCCACAGCTCCCTGCTGAGTTTAAAGGAAATGGGTAGGGCACGCAGGCTTTAATCTGGAGCAGCCTGCCATTTGTTTCCTTAAAAAAAACCTCAAATTAACCCAAAGGAAAAAAAAACAAACAAGCCAAACACACAAATAATGACATTTGTGAGAAAGTACCATTTTGGCACAGAGGCTTTGGTATTTTCTTCGAAAAGACCGGTGTCTTTATGTAACCTCATAGGGACTGATAAAGAAGCGGAGTAAGCTGGGCTTCTGTTGTGTTTATTGCTGGCTGGCTGAGCCGACTGGATCAGATTACATTAGAACTCTATGGGAATTTCAACATAATTGAAAGTACAAACTTAAAAAATGTTTTTGGTATGACTTGGTCCTTGGTAGTGTCTTGATTCATCAAATGGGGCCAGATCGGAGGGAGTATAAAAATAGATTTCCCTTGTACAGTTGTAATGTACATTCAGATATCCAAGAGAGTACTAAATGTAATTTTTAGTATACTTAAGAAATCAAGATGCAGAATTTGTCTTGTTTGTCAAGTTCAGCAGAAATTCTCTGGTAGACGTGACAAAGAGTCTGAGTATCCAGAAGACGTGTTCACTGAGGTGCTGGGAAACGGGCACGCTGAGAAATTAGCCCTTGCACACTTCAGTTATTTCTAGATTTCCGAGAGGCTTCAGGACGTTTATGGGAAATCGGCACTTCCCATCTTTTATAAAATTGTTCCACCTTCCTGGTCTGACAGCAGCGTGGTTGATGTAATGTCCAACTCTGGTATCAGGAAGCCTATGATAGTGGAACAAGTAAAACTAGTGCAAAACATCCCCAGTGAAAGCCGTTTGGTTTTTGTTTTGTCCCACCCAGACTTGATCTAAATGAGGTCTGTATACAGAAAAATGCCTCAATGAACACCTCCCCACCAATTTACTTAATATTTCTGATTATTTTCAATTTTATATTTTGATACATGTTTTTTTGCATATGCTGTATTGTAACTTCTTTAGGACTATGGGATGTTATTGACATGTTTTGACATAAAATGAAGCATTTTAGCAGTTCTGCATGACAGACTTTCCTGATACTTAATTTTGCAGAAAAATGTAAAATTCTATCTTTTGCTTCATTGATTTAAAGCAAAAGCAAATTTTGGACAACTGGCATTTCTCTCAGATGGAAATTCATTTCCAGCAATCCTTGTGGGAGGATGTTAGCATGTGCTGTTAGAGCATCCTTCGTGTATTTGTCTGCGTTAGGCATGACAAATGCCAAAAGAGAGTCTGAGCCCATGTTCAAGTTCTCATCCCCCCTTGTCTGCTGTCACCAAGGTCTATTTCTGGCTTATTACTGCACAGTAATGAGTCAGAGAAGGAAGAATGCCATTACCTTTCCTTACATCATCCTGATGTCCTCCCATAGCAATACTGACCCATCCTAACCTATTTTAACACATGAAGTCTGACAAGCTGCACTGGAGGTGATGCACCTCCTCTTAGGAAATCGGATCACAATAACAGGACGTGTCTACCTGGGTTTCAGAGGAGGATTTGGTTCTCAGGCAGCAAACAGCTTAATCAAGTCTGGGATCATATAGAAAAGTCATCTGTGTGTGTGTGCTTCCCACTCAGTGTTTGTTCTATAAGCACAACTGTCTGAGCACAGGCAGGTTTCACTGCCTGGCGACTGGGGAGTCTTGTCCTCCCATCTGGGAGTCACAGTCAGTCAGCTTTCTAAACGTGCTGGGGGCTCATGTTTCCTTCCCTCTGCCAAATGACATGGTCCCTGGTCCCTGGTCCTTCTAATGTGCAGCAGTCAGTTCTCACAGATTATTTTTTTCTCTTTCTTGCAGTTGGGATAGCAGGTGTGAAAGAAGGTGTTGCTGAAGCTGGCTTATAGGCCATCAACTCTTTAGGCCAGGAAATAGCTAAATATAGCCTTTGAAGAAGTGTGAGCTCTTCAGTATCAGTAATAGCTGGGCCTTCTTGTGCTGGGCTAAACTGCTCTTTGCTTTCTGTTTGTAAAGCTTGATGTGCGATGTGTTATGTGGATGATTTTGAAGGGGGTGCTGCTGTTGATAGTGAAATAACTGGAAAAACCTGAAAGAGACTGAAAAAAACTGCATAACGACTGCAATTTCACAAGCTGCTTAGCACCAAATGTAGGAAGAATCCCAGGAAAAAGGCTTTGGTGTTGCAGTCATGACAGCGCTGCCTGCTTTCCCGTGGTGTCCTTTCTTTTGATTGGATCTTAAATGCCTGAAAGCCACCACTTCCATCCCTACTGCTAGTGTTGTTTTATTCATTTCTTGGCAATCAAGTGTAGCCAGAAGGAAAAACAAACAGAACAGGAAGCCTTGACAAGCACAACAGTCACACGTTAGCTCAGTACTCAAGCATGATGTTTTTGCCAGGGAGTCCCCATGGTAAATGTTTCCACTGGATTTTTTAGTAACACTTTATTTCGGTGTCCTCGGAGAACCTGGCTTTTGTTTAAGTGTGAGTCCAGCTGGTGTTGCTGCTCAGGGGAGGCCATGCAAGCACCAGAATGTAGCCAAGAGAGGGAATAATTTCAGGAGGAAAACCGGCATTTCTAGCAATTGCCATCAACTCTGTGCCTTGAGTTAAGCCCGAAGAGAGGCAAGTTTCCCTTGCAGGCCTTCCTGTGTTGTGGAGGTGTGGCGCAGGGATGCGCAGCAGCAGTGTAAAGGTTTTGTGCAGTCTGTGTGAGGCAGCAGTGTGCGTGCCATGGCGGGTTTGACATCCTGCAGCCAGGAGCTGCTCTGATCCTTCTCTGCTCATGATAAATGGGTGAAGAGAAACATTGCAGGATTGTACAAGTTAACAGTTAATGAACATCAGCTGGAGGGAAGAATAACAAAACCCCATCCTGCTGGCCAGAGAGCCAGCGAGGGGGAGAGAGAACACAGAAAGAATGACAAGAGGAAGAGTTAAGAACCAGAATCTGGATCATCAAATCCCAGTTATTGCCACATCTTTTCAGGTGGCAAAATCCCCTAGGAGAGTATGTGTAGAAAGATGCTGCTGTAAGGAAAAATCCGGGAACGTTTTGCTACATGGACAAGCTTGTTCTTGTATTCTTCTGAGTAACACACATGCCAGTAAGAAGAGATGCTGTGGTGCTAACTTCCCGTTAGAGGAATTTGGTAGCATGGCATGTGTGGTGTGGTGGAAATGACAAATTTTCTGCCGGTGCTTCTGCTGTAGACATACTGGTATCAGGAGAGCTGTGAGTATTTATATTAGCTAAAGGTCTTCACCATCATTTCTGGAGTAGTTGGTTTCTTGCAGGGTTTCAGGTGTTCTCTTTCTCAGTAGCACACAGGTTCCTATTTTGTCTTTAACTCCCCTGGAGGGTATTGCAGCAGGGGCTGTGACACTGGCCTAAAACAAGTAAGTGTTTGGTTTCCTGTTTTGGTGAGCAAAAAGAAAATCTGGTTTTATAAAGTTCACTGCTTTTTAGTGAAAAAGTGTATTCCTATGTGATGACTAGGAAATGAAGTAGTTTGGTTGCTTTTTGAGCAGAATGTAAATTTACTCCTGTTGACCCAAACACATGTCATGTGTTTAATATCTTCATGGTTTTCCTCTTCTGAGTAGTCTTTTTGAAGCTGGTGAAATTAATCCTATGGGTAAAGTTGGTACTGTGGCTGATCCCAGGTGGCTTTTCCTCTCTGAACAGTTACACCCCAAAAATTAGACTATAAAATCCTTCAGAAAACAGCTCCAGGAATAACTCAGTTTAGGGAAAAAACCTCACAAAAGTACTACCTACAGTAGGCATTCTGGAAGTAGATACTTTTCCTCGCCATTGGAATAATAATAAATAACCTATAAGTAGTTTGCATCTTCTTGCACCTTCATAGAGTTTTACTGCCATGTTTTCCAGTTTTCTAAAGTACTTTCAAACTATGTTGAGGTCATGCAAGAACCACAGGAAGCCTTGATTGTGCAAGGAGCTCCAGTGAGTTGGACTGTGTGCCATTGCAATTGAGAACAAAATTCTTTGCAGAATTGGGGCCTAACCATACCAAACACACAGGGCCCCCAAAACCATTATTTCACAAAGGTTATAAAGTCTCCATTGTACTTCATTCCTATCCCATTGACTATTTGTAACAAGAGTAGAGGCAGAATCTTTTTTTTTTAAGTTGTCAGGGTAGCTGTAAGAGTCATCGTGTAGAACTGGTCCCACTGTGTGGGCAAGGCTGAGAGTAAGAAAAGCTTGCCCTGTGTGGTTGGAATGCCAGAGGAAAGCCCTTTTTAAAGTCTTTCTCATTTTCTCTTCTTTATTATACCCTAGAGCTGAATAAATATAGTAGGTTATGCCCTCAGCTGGAGTATAAAAAAACTAGGTGTCAATTCCCGGGAAGTGATAACTTCAGTGCAGAAGTGTTGGGATCCAGGAGTGCACATCAGATAAAACTGTAGATGTGTGTGCACAGCTCCCAGAAATCAATCATTCCTACCAATGTTTTACCCTTTGGTGCACATTGCTCCAAATTCAGGAATTTTATGCACAGTAACCTGTGTGCTTGAGTAGTCAGTGTGTGTGGAGGTGTGGCCATCAGCTGTCTGGATGAGTCTGATGGTTCTTTGGTCATCCTGGCCTGCTGTGAAGCTCCCAGTTCCTTTGGTGAATAAGAAATATTCCTCTAGTCCCTTTTTTTCAGTGCAGGCCTGAAAAAGAGAAAGGAGGAACAAGGGGTGCTGTGCAGAAGAGCGTGCTCTTCTTGTCCTCTGCAAAAAGTCCAGCGTTTCCTGCACGTGGCTGTGGTTTTGCAGCTTGATGCTGTCAGGCAGGCGGAAGGGTGCACTGGAGGGATTAGCCTGCTGCCTGGGAGAAGTGGGGAATGCTGGTGTCAGACAGCTCCATCCAGATAACAGTGTTTGGGTTAGATGCATTCAGTGTATCTCTCTTGAACACTGTGGAAGGAGCTGCTGGTGAAATGACCGTTGACTAGCTAACAGTGTGAGGATTCCCTAAAGGTTTGTTTTCCCACTGTTCTGTTCATGTGAACTTTGTCTTCGTTTCCTTAGAAGTGATCATGAATGACAACTCAAACTTTGAGGATTTCTAGCTTTAGAATAGTTCAGACTCCTAACCTAGATCCAGATGCAAGTTTTCTAGATCCCTTCTCTGCAACAGCTAACGCTACGTGTACACCGTGCATGGTCCGTTACTTGGAACCTGGTCACTGTGCTAATTTTGCTTTTTAAATGTTTTTTGTTTATTGCTACTGTCAAGTTAAACAAGTCTTTGCCATTTTTGGGTTTGCCTTTTTATAGCATTGCTTGTTTGTTTTCTCCTCCAGTATTTGCAGTCCACTTCTGTCTCTACCTCTGCCTGATGCTGTTGTCCTCATTAATAGTTTCTGTCATCGAGTTTTTGGAAGGTGCCAGTTGGTTGCACAATCTTTCTACACATGGCATTTTGTAATTATTTGTAGTGGTCTTACAGGGCAGCTACTGACGTCCCAAAAGTAGGATAATAATTAACAGTTCTCAACAGTTCCCATCTAGGGCTTTAGCATTTGCTCTCACCTTTAGACTTCAGTGCATTTTTTTGTTCAAGTCATGATCAGACCAGGGACTAAATTGGGTTGGTGTTTTGCCTGTTAGAGATATTAATCTCCCTAGAATATTTTGGATTTTATCAATTTAAACAGCAGTATCTTAGTTTGCATAGCTCCCGTATACTCAGTCAATTTTTTTAAGGAAATAATGGATGTGTAACTTGGAACATTATAGTTGCTGTCAATTGGCATACATACTCAAGCCTACAGAAAGTTTGGTTTACTTATTCCTTAAAGGGCTTTGATGCTAGCATTTGAAATGGAGAGGGGTTTGTCCCACTCCATCAAACAGTTTTCCCCTTTAACAAAAAAAAAGAAGAAAAAGGTTTAATTTAAATTCGACTCTTTCAAATAAATCTTTTTGTTTCCATTTGTAGCAAATTCATACTCTGATGTGTAGGTGTTCTTATTGGAATGGAAACTTTGATACTCTGTGGTCAGCCAGGATTGTTAATGATAGATTTATTGTTAATGACAGATTTATTCTGGTTTATTTTCTAGAGATCTACTGGAAGAGCGATTGAGTCTTATTAATACATAACTAAATAAACATGTAATTTGTATATAAAAGAATATTGCTCCATGTAATTCAGAGAAATATATGTCACTGAGACATCAGTACCTGACTGTGAGCTGTTTTGGTAGCTGTGCACTGTTTTCACTTTGAGGATTCTTGCCATTATCAGTGAAGTTGGTCCCATGTCATGAAGTGAAATTCATTGTGGCATGTATTTACTTACTTGAGAAGGTGCTGAGGAGTGGACTTTGAATGCTGCTCTAATTTGCAAGAAGTATGTGAGGTTTAGCTGGTGAAGAGCTTCACTTTTTGTTTTTTTACCTTTTTTAACAGGGATTTATGGGTTATTCTGAATTTTTCACTGATTGTGTAAAACACATAAGTAAAAATTGCCTACTGGCAGCGATAAGATAGAGTTGGAAAAGCCAAAGGGCATCTCTACCCACTCAAATATTTCAAACTCATGTCACCTTGTTAAGGCATGCATATTTACGTCACTGTGGATGCTTTTATATTTTTTGATACCGAGCCTTTTGACCTTTGGGAGTGCTGAACTATTCCTTCATTGGCTACGAACCTGGCTTCACACTGAGAATCTCTGGCAGCTCTGCTTAATACGGACAAAAACCGGGGGATCGCTGGGAGTGATTATTGCAACACTTATGCCGTTGCTGCAAACAGGCTGTGCATGTATCTGCACGTCTGCATGTGCTGAGCTTTTCACTCCACTTTAATATTGCTGAAAGAGCTGAGATGTTATTTGAATTGCTCTGGGGCCAGCTGAGGAACAGGACAAGAAGGGAAACTGGAGCATGGAAAAAACCCACCCCTCCTAGTAAAATGTCAACCCGTCTTCTTACTCTACTCTGCATGATTAATGTCTGTAGAATGTTTGCCTTTGCTATTAAAGATCTGACCAAAACCTGAATCAAATCAGGGGCGATGTTTCAGTGTCTTTGGGTAGGACACTGTTTCACAGAATTCCAGAAGGTTAGGAGTTGGAAGGGACCTTGAAAGCTCATCTAGTCCAACCCTCCTGCGAGAGCAGGGTCACCTAGACTTTCACAGGAGCTTGATGTTTTGTAAGGTTTCGGTTCGATGTTGTACATTTGCAGCAAGATCTTCATGTCACTGCCTTCTGGGAAAGTAAACTGGTTATAATGCCAAGTTGTAGCTCTGAGCAGAGTTTCCCTCCCTCTGGTGAGGCTGGGGGTGAAGTTAGCCAGGGTCATAACATTCAGAACACGCAGCCTCGCTGGCTTTAGGGCACACATGGGTGATTTGCATAGTTTTGGCTGGGTGACCTGGAACACTGGTAGAAACTAATGATTCTGTTTAACTTGTGTTTATTGCAGGCTGCAAACAGTTACCTGAGGGATCAGTGGTTCCATTCTTTGCAGTGGAAGGTAAGTTCTGCACTTCACTGTCTTCCTTGTCTGCCTCTAAGAATACTTTTCAGCATTCCCTGGTCCTTGGCTGTAAGTGCCCTGAATGGGTAACAGGGTTTTTTTACAGGAATGCTAGATCAGAACGCTTGCAGTTGCAACCCGTTTGTGTACAGAATAAAGTGGATAAATTTTTCTATAGCCCAGCTTTATCAACATGTGCCTTCAAAAAGTAGATACCCTGCAAATTCATATTTAAACAGTATAGAGATTGGGTGGTTTGGGGTTTGTACTATGACGTGTAATATGTTGCAGAATGACCTCAGCCTAACCGTATCCTCTGGGCTCTTGAGATAAATTGGGGGTTGTGCTTTGGTTTTTTTATTACTTATCTGAGAAACTAATGAGAAAGGATGTCTTTTAGAGTTGCCTATTGTAAGTGACATCAATCTGTTGTCCATTCCACTGTGTTGATGCTTTAGGATGATTTGGATTTAATGGCAGTTTCCATTTCAGAGGCTCGAGCCCGTTCTCAAGTTCAGTGGGAACACATGACTGCCCTGAATAGGGGAAGTGGATCACAGTGACAATATTGTCTCTCAGTAGAAGCACATTCCTCATCGAAAACTGTAGCTGCTGACCTTTGGATGGAATCTGCATGGATCTTTGATGCAGCTGGAAACTAGTTTTGGCCAGATACTGACTATGGTTGTCCCCTTTTGTCACGTGGTGGGAAACACAAGCAGTAGCTTTTCAGCAGGGTTTCAGTGAAGTCAGCCAGGTTGGCTGTTTAGCTTATCAAGATTTTAGCTTGCTGACAGCAACCACATGTGAAAAATATAAAGAAGTCCCTCCTACCAAACTGGTTTTGTTGTAGGTGTGTTTGAGAGTTGCAAAACAGTTGGGAGGCAAACCTACAGTATTGGTGTTGTGCTTTGTATAGCAATCGGCATCTGGCAGAATCATACTCTGAGCGGATCCAGGTTCTTATCAGTAAGAGCCAAGTGTTGAGATCTCCTTTCCCAGACCACTGGCATATTCTCCAGCCTGTTAACCTGATTGCCTACATGAGTGTGGGACAGGAGTGCTGATAGCAGAAGGCTGGGCTATGGTGTGGCGCTTTATTTTGGCTTCCTGACAGTATCATTAACACAGTACCTAGCCAGTCTTGCTTTTGTTGCAAATCCTGAGGATAACAAAGAGCCTGAAATGCAGAGACGGTATCTCCATGTGGCCGTTATTTTCCCTCTGGCTTTGGCAGGCAGGGATGATCAGAGAAAGCATGAACAGAAAATGATGATGGAATTTCTTCTTCTACCTCGCCCCCAAGCAGGATGGCTGTGGTACTACTGTGCTGGCCACATGTGCCTACTGTGTTCCCACAGTGAGGGGAAAATTGGGGTCTGAGCTGTAACTCTGGGTGGGAAGGGGAGAGAATAAGTAAGGAGTGGTAAAGATGCAACCTGGCCCTGTCACCACCCACCCCACCATTAAATTGTGAAACAAAAAAAGCCTAGACAGAATGACCTAGCTTGCTCAAATGGCTTTCGGTCGTGGAGAGGGAGCTTTGCTCTGTGGGAGTTGTTTTTAAAGGAGTATTTCTTAAACTTTCCAATGCTTCTGACCAAGCCTCTCATTTTGGGAAACTCTGAGTAATTTAACTTGTTGTAAAGTAGAACTTATTTTTGCTTCTTTGCTTCTCTCCCCACCCCCATTAAATTCATTTCTGAAAAACAAGTGAAACATTATCTTGATTTGAAAGACCTTCCCTTTACTAAGAATAGCAAGTAGCCTGTTCCCATAAGAACAGACACAGGGTTTAGTCACTGCCCAGGTACTTTATACTAATAAATTCCTCTCTGCTAAAAGGAGATAGTTTTGATGGGGTTTGTTGCTTAACAGTTCAGAGGAAGAGCACCTGGTAAATTCTACTCTTTTATTTTGGTTGATACTTGGCAGGTTAAAGTGAGATTATAACAGAATTATGAAGCAAGGCAAGTGCTGTGCCTGGGAGGAGAGCAGAGGAGCACCGTTAGGCACTGTGCCTTAGTGAAGGTTATCACTTTATTAGCACCATAGCCTAATACTTTAAGAGCTGGGTGCCAAGGTTCATCTTGCTCCATAATTTGTATGGTTTGATGATTAAGCAGGTAGTGAGGGAACCCACAAAACCCCAGGAAACTTATTCTTCTGGAATGGGGCATTTACACAAAGCACCAGCTGGCAGAGAGATCGCTGCAGCTGTATTGTAATTGGGTGGTAGTGCTGATGAATGATGTATTTATCCAGTGGTCTTACAAATAACAGGTCAAAACGTTTCTGCGGGCATGTAGAACACAGATGCAAACTGGTGCAGATAGCTGAAGCAGTTATTCAGGGGAAAACATTCAACAGAGATGAGCTCGCTATTGTTCACGCTCACGTGGCGGAAGCATTTAGGGGATCCAGCTGAATCCAGAGCCCCACTGTACGAGGCACTGGATGGAGGTGGAGCAGGAGACTGTTGCTTCCCCATGCCCTGGCCAAACAAGGCTGGAGAAACCCATTTTACAGACAGCAAACTGACATTCCGAGAGTTTCCAGCAGTGGGGATTACGCCCCGTGATCTTAAAATGGGAATACTGAAATTGCAGTTGTGGGAGCAGATTCCTATTCTATCAGTGTCCTTCTGGCTCCTTTTCCTGTGCTTCGAGCCCTGGGAGTCAGATGCTGCACATACTCTGAGCTACCCAGAAAACCCAGTGAATAGCTGTGTTGTTAAATATTTGGGGAAGCTCTGTAGGTTCAGACACATACTGATTATTCTTTGGTCTTGCATGAAGGTGCTAAGGTCTGTGAGAGAGCTTTAATGTGGTGCAGTTTTAAGGATTAACACGCTGTGGGAATTCAATTTGCCAGCCAGCACCCTGGAAGTAATTTTTTTTCCAGAGACGAACATTGAAATAAAACCCAAGAATAATGTCTTTCTGCAACCCAGAGAACAATAAGAGAGATGCTACAGATAAACAGAAATAAAAGAAAACCAAACACATAATTACCCATGTTTTAGATCCAGCTCCAAGAGGTTTTATGTGTCATCCAACTAACTAGCTGTCAAGATGCTTACAAAGCTTTTTAGATGTGACTTTCTCCTTGAATACTGTGCTCATTGAAGAGAGCATGGATGTAGGGACAGGCTGTTCCTTATGTAGTCATTTCAAACCCTCCCACTAAGGGTTACTCATAATTCCTCATTTAACCTGGATATCAGTGTGTATCACAACTCCTAAAGGATTATTGGCCACCTTAGCCTATTTTTAGAAATCCTAATTTCTTTTGGGTTATAGCTAAGCCAAACTGTCTGTCCAGAGAGTAAACAGAATATGTTAACAGCTGTCCATGCCCTCAAACATAAGCAGATCATTAATTCATTGTGTAAGGAATGTTCCTTTCAACCAAGGAGGTTGGATTGAAACCGTGATAGGTAATCTTGGGTATTTGGAAGCTGATAAATCATAACAGTGTATCAATAAAGATAACAATACTTTCTCTGAACATACAAAAGAGAGTAAAACGTGTGGTTCATTGCCCTTTCTGGATCTAGGCTAGATACAGTGGTAACCATCCTCTTCTCTAGGGGATGAATAGAGCTGAGCTTGGCTTGTGACTAGCGGTTTCAGGACACGCACAGATAAGCCAATATTCACGCATGGCATTTCCCCGGACAGTGTCCATCTACTTTGTTGCTCATTTATATCTTGCCATCTATGGGCTAAAGGCCTTCTGTGTATTTGTATAGTGCTGAGCACAGAAGTACCATCCTCTGTAGAAAATGCTGAGCCCTGCTACATCATATGATTCAATTATTAGTCATTGAAAGACTTGTTTGACTAATTGAGTACCATGTTGCACTTGAATTAAAAGACATCAGTGAGGTGGTCTTCAGGGTCTTAGGTCTTCTCTTGTCATGTGGGTTGAGTAGAGGTGTAGATTTACATTTGCTGGGGGAGATAGACCTGAAGGTTACACAGGGCATGTTGCATTTTTTAGCGTGCTCGATAGTAAGCTCTGAACACCACCCTCCCTCATTGTAGGATGTGGGTTGCTTGTGTTTTCTAGTTAGCTGAATGATGCAGCAATGAAGCATGTCAGTTGACAGCCTTTGGGGGAATGTCCTGAACTGACACAATATGAAAAGAACAGACCTAGGTCTTCAGTAGTGCATGAAGCATGACTCAAGCTGACCTTTGTGTGCTTCTGACCTGGATCTTCTGAAAGGCTTGCCTATACCTTGTCTTTTCCTACAGATGCTTTTAACCAGTCTTTGGCGGTCCCCTCACAAGTAGTGCTGCTTTATTAGAGGTTTTACCCATCTGTTAGTGTGGATAGTGCAAATATGTTAATTGTTGTGTTGTTGAGGTTGGAAGGGACCTTTGAACATCATCTGGTCCTTTCCCCACCTACACCGCCCTTTTCCTTCCTCAGTGCAGGGTATACTTTGAAGCTGTACAAGGTTGCTGAGAGCAACGCTATGAAGCCCCAAAACAGGCACAGGATTCATGTGTGGTCTCACAGATTTTGACTGGAGGGGAGCAGTCACTTCCCTCATCCTGCTGTCAGTGCTCATGCAGCCCACCCTACGTACCCACTCCTGACTTGCAGTCAACAATCACATTACCTTCAGTTTAAAATTAATTTTCTACAAAGACACTATGTTTTGATAACCATGGATTGGGAAACTGGAACAACGCTGTCATTTGGGATTTGCAAACATTCTGCATTGGAGGCTAAACCAAGTAATGTTGGCCTTTGTTCAGAAACTTCCTGGGTTCTCCTAGGGATTGTTGTGTTTGTGCCTTCAGGAAATGTATACTTCCATGCACAAGTGGCCCTATTACTTGCATGGGATTGACTGCCATATGAAGTCATACCTGACCTGAATGATGGTGTGCTCTCTGGTCTTCACTGGGTTCAGGTTAGGAATTCCTTGCTCATTAGGACCGAATGGTTTTCATACAGTAGCTGCAGGTGAGCGTCGGTTCTTTCATCTAATGGTCAAAGTTCAGAGGGAGTAATTTTCCTGTGCTTTAACACTGCAGTTGTGAGCAAGTGTTCTTGAAAGTGTGGTGAAGCATTCCTTGTGTAAAGCACCTTTACGGTTTTGTCACCATGGTAATGATAAAAATAGTGCTGATACAGGAGTGAGGTTTATAGAGAATTTAAATGATGACATTAAAGAAATGGATAGTCTTAAATCTCAGTAAATCATGCCTTAAAACTAGGAGATCAGGAAAAAACCCACATTGGTTATAGTTAAGAGACCTATGTCTGTCATTTGTATTTCATCACCTAATTTATGACCCAAAAGAGTAAGCTTTGGTACCCTGTGACAATTCAGTCGCTCTGTGCTGTACTGTGTAATGGAAATATGGCTCGAAGAGCTCATCAGTGCCTTGGAGTGGTAGTTCTGGACTTCAGACCCTCTCTGGTGGTTACACAGCGCACGCAACTGTCACTGTCTTGGCTGTTTCTTTGCTTTCTTTAGCAGAAAACCTGAGGAATTTTCACAGAACACAGAAGGTGATGTTCTCTGTTATTTTTGAGGTGAAACAGTAAATAATTATCATACAGTTAGCCAATGATGCCTTTTTTTTTCCTTCGTAATTTTTCTTTTTGTGTCTGTATATGTGTCAGTAGTCTATCAATGGGAACCTGAGCTGTGGAATTAAGTTTTGCCTTTCAAAGCCTCAGGGCTCTGAAAGCATTGTGAGCTTTGATGACACACGAGTTTTGGATAAGAAAGTTTCTTGCTTTAATGGATAAAAGGCAGGCCACAAGTTTTTGGCTGGTGGCTTTACTCATCTTTCTGTGGAGTGCACAGGCTGTGGGAAACCATGAGCAGGGTTTGAAGGCAGCCAAAGTCTCTTCCCTGCAAGACTTTGAGCATCCTGATGGAGTTTCAGGTTGGACTTTATACTCTTTAGGGAACAGATGCAGGGTCCAAGTGGTGTGTTAATGGATGTGTGTTGCTGATAAGCTGATATCAATTAGAGCTTGCTAGTGAATGGAGCAGGACTGAAAATGCATTTTTCAGTTCCTGATACACCCTCTCATGGTTAGGTTGATGTTTACGACCAAGATTTATTCTTTTGTATTTGAAAGGTAATGTGAAATGCAGCTGTGTTTGCCTTTGAGGAGCTCTCCAGTGACATCCCCTTGCTCTTCATGTGGTGATTGATAGTCACCAGTCTGTAGGCTGAGCAACCTCGTTGCAAATTCTGGAGCTACATCATGGAAATCTTGTCATACTGAAAGACTTCTATTTCCATAATGTTTATTTTTTGTAGTTTATTCTCCTCTACAGATTTTTGGTTTGTTTTGGCTTTGGCTTAAGACTTTTTTGTGAACACATGAAGTCCATGGGCTCCCTCATTTTCCTGCATAAGTTTGACAATCGTAGGCCATCTGTTACCAGAAGTCACTTGAAAAATCTTGGCCATGTTTTCTGTTTCTGAGATGTCAGTTTGCTAGAGGTAACTATTTTTGCAGCCGAAAGGCCTCAATCTCGCTTTGGGACGTGGAAACGAAGGGATGAAAAACAGACAAGACATTGACAGAAGGGTTTTTTTGGGGTTTTTTTATGAATCACTGACGATGTGTTAGGAACTGGAACAGGTTTTGGGTTTTTAAGCTTTCACTGCCTTTGTATCAGGAAAATACCTCATTCTTCCTGGGGGACATCAGAGCAGTTTCTTCTTGTAAGGTACCGCCTGCAGCAGCGGCAGCTGATGACTGCGCTCCGTGCTGGCTTAACACGAATCACTTTAAATCTGGGAGCTGCATATCCATGTCAGCATAGCACTCTGTCCAACCCAAAGAGACTCTTGGCAACATGCTGAGATGCCAGCCTGCATCTGAGCTGCTGCTCTGAGCTGCCCTCATCCAGACGTATGCACACATGGTTCGGATACCCGTTGCTGCCTCCTGCTTTGCCCAAACAGGCTTTTTTAAGGAGACAGAGCTCAAGCCAATTGATGGCCTAGTGATGAAATCTGAGCAGAAACTAGATAGTTATTTTCTGTCTTGGTTTAGTGAAGTCAGGACCAGCTCTAAATTTTCCCCTCTAGACTTGGATACTATCCTAATCAAACTAATATTAGGTCTGAAGATAGAAGGGTGTCAAAAACAGCTGAATAAACAGGTCAGCGTGTTATTGTGTACTTAGGTCACAGCTCTGAAGAGGAGTAAATACAATTGCTGGAGTATGTTGCTTCTCAGGAATGCTGAGCTGCTGGGCAGGTGGGATCCTTGGTTTTTGTCCTGGTGAATTGTTCCTCCACAATATTCCAGGGCTGACCTTACTAATTCTTTGCAATTCAGGACTTCCAGGTCATGGTGACCACCAGTTGCACCAGATTACAACTTTTCCTCTATAGCTGCCACGATACAGAGTGGCACCAAAATCTTTTCTTAGGAGATGAGACCAGTAGTCTTTCCCAGGAGTGTAATTATCCTCCTCACACGAAGCCTTGGGTGTGAAAGCCTAACTCTGGGAGTTGACACATGCTAAGTGCCTTGTTAAGCTGCTGTCTTGGGGCCCAATTCTGCATTATGGGTGTTGTGAGGACTCTTGGTGTTGTAAGACCTACATGAACCTGAAGAAGCAAAGGGGATCTAGGTGTTGATTTAAATTTCTTCTTTCTTGCTCAGTTTTGTCCTTACATTTATTTCTGCCAATATAACTGGTGTGTTGAGTGCATCATAGTATGCATGTGGTATTAGAGGATTATAAAACTGGTTATTAGCAAAAAACCTGAAATGGTAATGTGCAAATGTCACATCTGCCCTAGCTCTTGCTTTGTCACGTGTTTAGCTTGTCTGTCACACCTTCTTGTCTTTTTTCCACAGAATAGTCATTGAATTATGTCCTTCATTCCCCTGTCTTTTTTCAGAAGCCATTGCATCACAGCTGTCCATTGTAGCCTGGTCTCTGGTACTCTCTACTGTAATATTTAGGATGGTAATACTAGCTTAGGCTGTGTGACCAGAGGCAAGATCCATCAAGGGCAGTGGAGCTGTTGTGAGTGACTTGCTTGTATCAGCCTGTCTCTCAACATGAGGTGGGCAGATTTTTCAGTAGCACCAAAAAAAATCTCTGATCCTCTGTGAGGGAGCTAGCCTTGGGATGAGAAAACTGAACGCTGCAAGACTTGACTCAGTCTTGCACATCATGCAGCATTTGTGCAGTGGAGAAGGAAAACAGGCAAATTGCAGAGATTTGGTGGCATTTTGGTAAGCTAAAGAGTTGAGGGAGGTTTGGAGTTTTGTGCTGATGTGGCATGATAAGATGTGATATAAAAACATGGAACAAAATGATGGGGCTGTTTCAGAGGCAAATGGTGCTCTGAAATGCGGTGTCTCCCTGTGAGAAACTGGGAAATTCAGAGCTCCAAAGCCCAGTGATCTGAAGGCAGAGATGCCTTGCTTTTCTGAAGTGCCTTTTAAGATGCTTGCAAGCATCATATCAGTATTCAGTATCTGTGCTTTCCCTAAGGCTCTGCAGCAGCTTTCTGACACAAACATGTTCCTCGAGCCGTCCACATCTCTCTTGCTGACGACATTGATGATGCAGGTGCACAAGAGAGAGAAGCCAATTTCAAAGCCATTTATGGTGTTGAAGTGCTAGAAACTCAGGAAAATAATACATTTGCCAAGGAGGATAGAGCGAAACAGGTCGGTAAACGTCCATTTGGAAGATTTTGCTGACTTAGTGAGATAGGAGTAGGGCAGGAAAAGCTGAGGGTGCCCACTGCTAGCAGTGGAGAGTAATAAGGAAAAGGGATGACGTGGCTTTTTAATCCAGTTTGCCTATCTGGGGAGAAATAATTGCTTTGTGTGCTACTTGGTGCTATCTGAGCTTACTGGCATTTCCCATAAAATAGGAGGGGAATGCGTTTTATTTCAGAGGTTATCTTCTGTTAACAGTTACTACAGTGTGTAGCATTAGTAGCCACTTACTCTCAGTTTGCTGTGGTTTCACAGGTGGCAGGTTCTTCCGATCAGAGTTCTTACGTGTCTGAAATTACTGGCGTGTGTTTTGCAGCCCTGCCGATGCCGCAGTGTCCTTTGCTCCCTGTTGATGACCAGCTCTCTTGTGCCTGAGTGGGACCCAAAGGGTGTAGTGTTGGGGGGGGGGCAGAGGGGTTCTGCACAGCAGGTATGCTGCCGGGCTATTCTCCACGGTGGCCTTGTGCACAGCTTTTTCTTTGGCAGACCTGGTCAAAGTGCAGTGATGATAAGATTGTGCATGTGGGGTGGGGGTTTTTTTTCCCTATGCACTATCTCTTCTCTGCAGTGGCAAAGTCATTTATTCCCACTGCAGGCTGTGAGCTGGTGGGTATCAAGGACCGGGCTCCACAGACACAGCCATCATGTGTGGAATATAAAGTGTGTGAATGCAAAGGTATTGGGAACAGGGACCAGTGCAACTTGGTGCCTGAGGCATTCGGTCATGCAGTCGGTAATGGCTTGTCTCTGCTCAGACAGTGCACAACAAGGGCCGCACCGAAGCAGCAGTTAATGCCATGGAGCTGTGTGTCTTCTGCTTTGCTTGATGCATGCTAAACTCCTCAGTCATACACTGTCTGCTGTAGTTTATTTATTTAATACTATTCCCCCTGCTCCCCGCCCCCATGCACTGCAATGCAGTCAGTCCACTGAAGGGTTTGGAAAATGGGGAGTGTATATGGTGCACATATTCCTGCTTTTCATCGAGTACTCTGCTGCTTGCTTTTTTTTTTTTTTAAATGGAACATGATTTTGCTGACTCCAGCTCATGCTGTATAATCTCAAATCCAGGAGCACGTCAGACTCGCACCCCTCTGGAAACTGTGGGTTGTGCCAGAACACTGAGATCCCGACATCCAGACAGTGTCTGTGTTGAGTGTTTGCTGCTGTGGAGAAGAGGGCCAAAAATGCTGCAGCAGGCAGCAGAGAGGTCCTGCAAGAGGAGAAGGTAGCTGTGCCTAAACATGTTTGAAACCTTCCCTCTGATGATGAGTCAGAGGCTGTTAAAATGCTGTGGATCAGGCAGGGTGTCTGGCTGCTGCCCTAATTGTGTGAGTCCAGCAACCTCTCGGTGTCGGTTTTTCTCGCTCATTTGCCATAAGTGTTTAAAGCAACTTGGGAGGGTTTGTAAACCTCACCAGCTTGCAGTTAGGGCAGATCTTTCCTGTAGATGTGGGACAACTGTGATGTTCAACTGCCTTGAAGTTGTTGAAATTTTTCTTCCTGCCCAAGGTCGGGAAGCAAAGGTGTTGTGTGACTCTTGCAGTAAAAAATACCCCAACCACAAGCAACACCCAAATGCCCATGGACAACATATTTTCAAGTATTTCTTCTTTTGTGGAGATCTTACATGGGATTTAAACCAGAGATCACAGCTGTGTCTCCACCAGTGCTTTTTTGCAAAGTAAGGAGTGGCTTGTGCTTCTGCTAGAAACCTATCTACAGTCATAGTGAAATTCCGCATAGCCAAAGCAACATTAAAAACAAACCCCGGCTTGGCTCTGATACGAAAAATACGGAACAGCAGTTGCTGTGTGCAGGGTGAAAGCTGATGTTTTGCCAACCTGAAGTGTAAAGCTGGTGCTGGAACTGGGGCCTGAAGAATGGGAGCGTTTGCCAAAAGGAAATGGAAGCAGGGATGGAGGGTTTCGGGGAATGCATCAAAGTCAGCCATGCCAAAAAATGTCTCCCCTATGGACAGGTCTGATTACGATAGTAACCGCACTAGCCCATGCAAAGTGCAGCTGGAGCCACCGTTGGCCTTTTGCGTTTTCGAGCTGGGGAAACAGCATCTTAAATGCAGAGCTAGGGCAGAGCTGGGTTTGGGCTGGATGCTAGGATTTGAGAGAAAGACTAGATGCCAGCAAAAACAAATCCCAGTTTCTCTGCTTGGTAGTAGGAAGGTCTACCAAAGACAATCTTTTCCTGCTGAGGGGGCTAGAAGGAAGCCATGATTTTTTAAGTTGCTTTCAGCTTTTGGAGGCACATACACACACGCTGCATTTGGGTGCAGGTTTGTCTTCAGTGGAGCCCATAAATTTAAGATCTGCTTGCCTAGTGGTTTGAGTTTTCTTTTTTTCCCTTGGATAGAATATCCTTCCCATCCTGTCATCCCCCTGTGTTGCTGAAGGATATCTTTGCAGTAGTCTTCAGCACATCAAAGAGCAGAAGACTAGAACGATGGTCAGTCAGGTGATGGTTGTATATAAAGGAGGTGGAGGGATGTGTGTGTGTGTGTGTGTGTGTATACACCTATAAAATACGTATATGTATGTGTATTAAAAATACAATTCAAGAGTAAGTTCTTGAGTGCATTAATGTTGCAGCTGTCCAGTGTCATGCAGGGAGGTGAGGAGGCTGCCCTGTGACCCCCCCAGTTCCACTTTTCATGTCTCGTGGTCTAAGCACAAGTGGGTTTTGTCCATGTTCCGTCCTCTTAAAATGTTGTTTATTTCAGCATTTTTCCACTTTGCAGTGGTCCTGTCCCAGTGGCATCTGAGCAAAGGACAAACTCTGCGCCTGTGAGAAGTATCTGTGTGGTTGTTCCAGCTTGTGCATTAGTAACAGTTGAACCCATGTCACCACTTGCTGAACCCATTGAACTCTGTCAACTTTGAAACAGTGCTGATCTGAGTGTTTGGGGGGTTTTGCCTGGGTTAGCTGAGGCCTGGAGCAAGGTGATAGACAGTGGTGGGGAAAAATAGGTGAGTGAATGTAGGCTGAGAAAGGGGTGGGGGAAGATGTGTTGGGGAAGCACAGTAACAGGGTATCAACATTCAACTTGCCTGCTAGGGCCCCAGTGCACATCAGTGGTACTTTCACTAAGGGGTGCCATGGTCTAGCAATTAGCGTGGAGGCCTGAGAACCAGAAGACCTCAGTTCTGCTCTCATCCTCACTTGCTCTATGACCTTCGGGAAGTCACCTTGGTTTCCTTGATCTGTTTCTCCTTCTTGCCTTTAATCATCAAGACCACAGAGCTGCACAGGGCAGAGGCTGTTACTTGGCATATTCATTTAGGGCACAGGTTCATGGATGCAATCTCAGTGCAATAAATAACGGTGGTTTCATCAGGATCATTTTTTACGCGAATTGGAAAAAAAAAATGAAGTGTTACATGGAACTTAACAGAGTGAGAATCAGGACTGTCCAGCTTTTAAAGTTTCCCTCCAGTCCTTCAACCTGTGGCAGTGAGCTTGTGGGCAAGTGAGTCTCGACTGATGCAGTTGCATTCAGAGATGGAACTGAAGCAAAGAAGTTGATGGGGTAAAATGAAAAATGCAGAAAATGCCTTGACCTGGAAACACGGTAGAGTGCAAAAGTTTGCTGCTATTTTAGAGAACAGCACATGAGTCTTTCTGTGCAAACCTTCAGAAGGTCGTAAAGAGTTTTGTTACTGCAGCGTGAGCAGTCTGAAGTTCACGATTTGGAAGAGTGTCTATAATCTCATCCCAACCCCATTTGGAATCTCATCCCAATCCCAGCCCTTTGCTGGAATGGGCCTTTTTATAGACTTTGTCTTCTCAGGTCAGTTGCTTTTTTTCTTCACATTGAATATTACAGGTAGGAACTCTGTTCAGAAGGCTTTCAGTGGATCCATCTGGTGAGTTAAGCCCCTCTCTGGCTATCGGGGAAACTTCTGCTAGCAACGAGTTATTCCTACATATTTTTCAGAATACTGTGAAGTAGGTGATGCCTGCTAGTGTATGGATCTAGCTGAGCTCTGAGGGTGCCATGCCATCATTATTTCCATGAAGGTAATGAGTTGATAGAATGCCAGCAGGTGGTGCTCATGAATACACCCATACGGCTCCTGGACTTTGTAGGACAAGCCAAGCATGTGTGTTGAACATCACAAGCAGCTCCTCCTGGTTCTCATCACCAGGCATTTTAACAAAATGTGCAGCACTGGGGAGAAACCATCCTGATGCCTGCTGTGTCTGTATTTTCTCCTCTGTACATTCACATCCAGCCAGAGACACCCCCATTTTACATAAGCGCCGGCAGCGTTAAACTGTAACCCTAGCTTGGCTCAGCCATCCCCGCAATGAGTGGGGAGGACCTCTGTGCGGGAGGCTGACCTTTTCCCTTTTGCTGGAACTGCCCCTGTTGCTCAGCAAGAAATAAACAATTGCTGGCACACATCACCCTCAAAGCCAGCCTATGTTCCTGCGCTAGCTCTAGCTTCTCCCATAAAGAAGTGATTAGTTGCATGCTGATGCGTAGTAAAGGGCTGAAGAGCAGAGGGCTAGAATTTAACAGGCTGTTCTGGATTAGGGTCGGCAATTAATTCTTTTTAAATGGAATGAAGATAGTCCTTGCTGATGGGAAAACAGGTGTCCAAGAGTACAGAATGTTTGTGGCCACCAGTAGCAAAGCGGGGAGGAAATTTGGTGATCACAAAGGCAGCTTCATCATCTCTTGCTCTTTTTGATCAGGTGCATCAGCTGCTTTTAAGATGTTCCAAACATGAAAGGGCTTGCTCAGGGCTGGGAAAGGCAGTCATTCTGATTTTGTGCATTAGTCCATTTTCCTTAGTTGTCAACTACATCGGTATTACCATTCTTGTCCAAATCGATGTTTGAGGTAGCACTACAAGATGAGGCCATTATGGGACAGAAAAATGTATGAAGTTGTTACTTTAAAAAGCTGAAAGCTTTGTAGGCTCTCCTAGGCTTTCTCTTCGCAGCAGTGCTCGGCAGCTTTTCAGCACTGATGGCAAAAACCACCGCTTGCAGATTTTTGTCCGGTGTGCTTGCTTAATAACACTGGAAAAGTACTTTTTCACCTATTCCTCCTCCTCTGAAAGAGACTTAGGTCTTTGCGTTTCTGCAAGACTTCATTAGAGTGATTTGAGAATGAAGGATGCCCTGTCAGTGTCACTTATTCCCCACGCTGCTTCTTCTGGGTACTTATTAAATTCAGCGGTTTTGCTTTTAAAGTCAGCATAGCAAGATTTTGGAATGACGCTCGCTGTGTGGTTCTGGCTGGTCAGTAACTAGGAGGGTCAAATTCCAAGTTGGCATGTGTTATTTTCACTCCCATAAATTGTCACGGGAGCTGCTGCTTTTAGGGAAGTTCCAGTGAAACTGGATTCCCACCCGAATATTTTTCTTGTACATGCTATTAATGATGAATGTTGTGTGAGTATTTTCAGCAACTGAAGGCATCTCTTACACCTACATCCAGGGGGAACGAACTCCTTGCACGCGTTGACATGCCTGTTCTCTGATACTGGTCTTTACCAGGCAGCTTTGCTTTTAAGCTTGTGAGTGATTGTTTCTCCTTGCTCTGGAGTCAGCCCAGGTAGAATAGAGCAGATGGCTTGGCGTTGCCTAAGTGCTTGCTGATACACAGCAAATTGCTTCTGTAACCGACTGATAGGTTTCAGGCTTTAATTGAGGCTTTCAGCAAGGCGCTCAACAGTGAAAAGCATTCTGCTGAGAAAAACAGCAGCATAACCATGGGCAAAGGTTCAGGATAGCAGAGTTCAACCCTCTTGGGGATGGCTCCTTGATTTATTTCTTTATTTTCTGCTGCTTTCCCACCATCATTCAAGACTTGTGTAATGTCGCTTGCAGATTACAGCTCAATATATCAGCATGGCACAACCCTTTGTGCTAAAAATGCAAAGCAGAGACTGATACGTTTGGATTTTTCTGCTTGTGGTGGGCTCGGCGTGTCTGCAGAGGTAGCTGTCCCCTGATGCTCCCTTGGAGTCACTACCTGGGCTAAGCAGCAGCTTCCGTAGGTCTCCCTCCCATAGCAAGGAGTGCAGCTCCTGCTGTCTTTTCTCTTACGTATGTCAGCATCGTCAGATTCTTAATTTTTAATGGGCATGTCTACAAGGGATAGGAAACCTCCCTTGCCTCTCCCTCCCCCCAAGCAGGAGTGGATTTGACAGCAGAAGAAAGATATTTGTGGTAGGGTTGTCTGAGCAGCGTCCTGTTGGCAAGAGGGCTTCCTTCAGCACCTGTCCCTCAGGCTGAAGGAGCTGCTCTCCAAAATCAGGTTGTAACTCGCCCAAGTATGGGGCAGCCCAGTGCAGCCCAGGATCCAATAGCCCAGTGGTCTAGCTTCCCCCACCCCCACTTTTTATCCAGCTTTGAATTCTGCTTGGAATGTGTTTTCTTCCTAGTACAGGACCCAAGGAATAAATTTCAGCATGGAACATGTATCTGTTGAGCTAGCTTTTGTTTAGTGTCCTCAATTAGTCAGAAAGGAGTTCCTTCAAGTTACAAAGCTGGCTGGTTGCCTTTGAAGTTCAGATTCTATTTTGTGCTGGAGTGGGTCTAACAAAAACACCCTAAAAAAGGCACTACATGAATAAGGGAAATTAAACTCTATGATTCAAATTTCCTGAAGAGTCCAAGAAGTTTGTGACGGTGGTAGAAGTAGTTCAGGCAGCTTAAAACCACTGCTGGACCCTCTCTGCCCCAAGGACCTCCAGAGTACAAGGATTTTTTTGGTCAGTTTTGTAATCCCACAGATTTGACAGTGTCCACAGCATGTGTTTTTCTGTTCCTTTAGCTTTTCAGTGCCCTAAAATGCACTGGAAGTGTGAACTACTGCTAGCGTGCTTTTGTACTTGCATGAATTTAATTAAAAAGATAATTGGATTGCTTTATCAGCCTTTACATGTCAGCCCAGTGCCACCCTCTTCTCCCACTTCTAACAGCGTTGAGAAACCCAAGGCATCTGAAATCTCTATTTTTCAGTGTTGTTCTCTCCTCTTGGGTTTCAGATAGGGTGCAGAGGTGCCTGTGTTTTCTGCTGAGCAGTAGATCTGCTCCCACGGCGGGAAGGAAGCGGCTGATAAGCAGAGAGCCAGCCTGTTCAGATGGTTCCTGCAGGGCCTGCCCTGTGCGAGTGAGGAGGGATGTAACGTGTGGCAGCCTATACAGTGCAGAGCCCGGGACGTGCAGCTGACTCTACGCCCTGAGCAGTTCTTGTGCTTTCCCTGTAAATGCTGCTGAGAAATGTAGGAGCCATTTTTAGTGCAAAACATGGGTGTTGTCATGTAAACAGAGGGCGTGCCCAGCCCGTGTTGTTTAATAAACCTGAGGGTGTGTCCAGGCTTCTTGACATCCTTTTGACCAGATTTGTACTCGGAGAGGAGCGGAAGGGCATGTGAACTGAAGGAAACGCTGCAGTGCTGGCAGTTGCTGTCCGTCAGCCAACACAGCTCCTTCCCTGCCGGCTCCGTGGCTGTGCCCGCTCTGGCAAGCCTTTCCTGGTTCCAGTGAGAGCTTTGTGTTGTCGTCGGGAGTGGCGTTGGAACGCTCGTCATCGTTTCCTTGAACTTCCAGAGTTTCATCGAGCCACCTCTGGGAATTTGGGAGGGTGGGTTTTCTCTAAAGAATACTATTTATAATACAAAGCAGCCTCTGTTCCAGTCACTTGTGGCAATATGGCTGCTGAGGAGGTAAGAATTGTCTTTTGCTTATCCAGCTGGTCTGTGGACAGGGGCAGTTGGCGAAATGGCTTGGGCACGGCCCAGAGTAATGCCGGGGCATGCAGATGACTGGGGTAAATGGGAGTAGGCAGCCAGGAATGCTTGTCTTGAGAGTGGAAATGCTGTTGCGTGGCAGACTTGGAGACTTTACAAGTTAGTTTCTGTTACAAGTGGAGGGGAATGGCACGACTTGCCGGCATCCTTCAAACGGGGGAAAAAAAAACAAACTCGGTGGATCTACTGGAATTCGTCATGCTGATGAAGTTGATTTTAATTTGTTCTGAATGTGAATTCACCAATTAGCAATGTAGAATAAAATATCTGTAGAATGATGTTTTGATGGCCCCTCTCCCCCTTTCTTAATGTCTAACTCTATTTAAAAGGACCTACAGCTTTGGAACCAGTGCAATAGCAGGTATCTGTTATTACCATGAGGTATAAGGTGCTTGCACAAGGAGATGATGGAAAGAAAGATGCTCTAGAGTTAAAAACTCATTTTAAAATAAAAAAGGGAGTCACAATTTTTTTCATTCCTTCCACAGAAGAAATTTGTTTAGACATACAAGGTTTTCTTCTCCATTTAAATACAGTAAATACAGCTTTTCAGCAAACAGAAAAGGCAGAGCTCTATATACTGAGAAGCCCACTTGACAGTTGCATGTAGGAAGCATGTATCCAGTTGGGTTTTTTTCAAAGGGTTCATTGTGGTGTCAGTGTGACCCTTTAATTTTTCTTGCAGAAAAAGATTTACAAGTACAAGAAGGTGCTCAGTAACCCCAGCCGTTGGGAGGTGGTATTGAAGGAGATCAGGACGCTGGTGGACATGGCGCTGACGTCTCCGCTTCAGGATGACTCTATTCACCAAGCACCACTGGAGATCGTCTCAAAACTGCTCTCAGAGGTATGAAAACAGTTTAAAAGTTTGTGTGTGGGTTTTATTTTAACTTGGGTGGCCAGAATTCTGCCTTTGGGTCTGCTTGTGACTTCTGCTGACTTGAGTGGAATTTGTACTTGCTTGGAAGAAGGAGAATTTCATCCATGGTAGGTGGATTTCTACAAACAAAACAGAACACCTTTCTCTTGAGGCTTCTTGTTGCTGCTGTTCATTATTGATAGTAAATTTATTAAGGGTTTGATTCAAGTCAGTGGTAAAACTCCCCTTGACTTCTATTCCATTGCCTTTGTTTGCATGACTGACAATTCTTGTAGCAAAAATTCATTGTGCAGCTATTTTGTTATTACCAGTTCTGTCAAAGAAAAATACTGTCCTTCTTCAGAGGTATCTATACTCCCTTTATAGCGTCTATTTCAAATAGTTAACTTTTTATGGACAGGAAATGTAATGCTGAGCAGATCTTTAATGTCTGAGTTCTGAGGTGCAGAGATTTGTGGTAAGCAAAAAAAGTTGCTAGCTATTTTTCTTGCAGTAGGCAAAGATCTTAACAACATACAGCCTCATAATCTCTAAATGGATCACAGTGCTGAGAAAGTAAAAAACAAACTCTCTTGCATAGGTGACTTCCAGTAAGTATGTTGGCTTATGCTGGTTTCATGCTTGAAGAAGGAATTTCAGGAAAATTTGCTACCAACAAATGGTATATGACATCACAACAATAACTCTATTAATTTTCTTAGAAACATACATCCTGCCTTAAGAAAACATTCTAAAGAACTGCATTGCTAGCTTTAATTTTCAAACTGACTGAGACCTGCTCTGGCATCTTGGTATTTCTGTGCTCAGCTTTCATGGTTGGGGTGGCTTGAGTATCATGGTGCTGAGGGAGAACTGGAAGCTTGCACAACCCCTGATAGCAGCTAGGATGCCACCTCCTTTAAGAGAAATATTTTAACTTGATTAATTTTACTCTGAAAATAAGAAATTGCAGTCTTGAGCCTTTCAGCCTGTGTCTGGTGGTAGCTAAGAGGACTGTGTATGCTGATGTGCCTGCCCAAAGTACTCTCTGCTCATTCACGTTTCTATTAAACTCTTTCAGAACAACAACTTAACCACTCAAGACCACGAGAGCATTATTGTGGTGAGTAACTTTCAGTCAAAATCTGAGGACAAAGCTGTATTGTTTGATAGCACTTCTGTTAATGCTTGTCTCTACCCAGTGAAGCAGGGGAGATATGAAAGCATGAAAGCTTTTCCACCCATGCTGGTGAACTTAGGCAGGATCAAACCCATTTGCTTAACTGGTTTTTATGTGGTTTTGTCATTCCTCTTTTCCTGTTTCACAGATGAGTAACAAGTCCTTGTCAACTTTTGTGAACCAGCACAGCACGTTGCGGGTTGTCTCCCAAAGTGCCCTTCTTATTAGACTAACACAGCACAATGTTCATATCTATATATGTCCTCTAAATAGTCAAAAAGCATCACTTCCAGATGTGCCCTGTGAAACCCTTAGGCTTAGTAGTTTCCTGAGGGGCCAATGCTACCATATACAGAGTGTCTCCATTGCTGATGGTATGTGAGCAAGAAACTGTTTTTCTCAGGGTGGGTATGGGTGTGTGTCACTGCAGTTTAACCCCCTGCTTACTTGATTTGTAAAAATATCCCCTTCATTTTTTTTCTTTTCTGTGGATTGCATTTATTTAGACACAGAAATAAGTGAATCAAATAGCAGCTCTCTTCCTTGTGCAATAAAATACAAAATTTCAACAATTTATCAGAGGTGGAACTCGGGTCCCTGACACTATAATTGAATTTCAGTCACTGGCAATATCCAGGAGATTTTCCCAGTAATCTACTCTAGAACCTCACCATTACCTCATCATATCACATCTCTGGGACTCTTTCTACAAAATGCCCAAGTGGCATGTAGCTTCCAGAGGTGTGAGTGGTGCTTACCTGCTGCTTAAGATACTATTTTAGCTGGAATTGGTCACTGAAAGAAGTTTCCAAAGCAGCATTTCCTTTTCTTTGAGTTCTGATATAGCTTTCATCTTGTTTTAATAATAATTCAGGCCTCCAGTTACAACTGGTTGTTTTGGGGGAAGGATTTTTTAAATAAGAGATACGAAGTGCCACTGCTGTGAATGGGGAGGTTGGATCAGGTAGCCTGCAGCCACCTGAAGGTCCTTTCAGCCTACATTATTAATCTATTCTGGGTGATGGCTTCTTCAGTTGAAGTCCTGCCCTTCTGTAGGTTGCGCCCAAAGCAAGTTTCTGCTTTCAACCACAGTACACATAGGAAAATACAGGCTGTTTTCATGCTGCTGCTCTTGCACACTCACTGTACAGACAGAGCTATGACTCACTTGACAGTGTCTGTGGTGGTTGTCCCCTGTGTTCAGTAAGGCTGGACTCAAATGGTAACTCTCATGTCTCTTAGGCTGACAAGCAGCCAGTTACATTTCTGCTGCAGTGATCCTCGGACAGGTATAAACACTGGGTGATTTTGCAATGCCTGGCTCCTGTGGTTTGGCACGTCCTGTAGCAAGCACTCCAAAAGATGTATTCAAGGATGATCTTTAGCTCAGGTGTTGGATGAGTACCGAGGATATTCTAGTCTCCCTGAATAGTGTCTCATTCTCCATCAGTCCATTGTTGCTAGACCATCACCAGAGGAAGAGTGAACAGTAGGAGAAGGATGGCACAGGATAATGGACAGAAACTTCACAAATGTTATGTGCAACCAAAGCAGATCTTCGTAGTTGTGCTTGAGTTTCATTGCTAAAATTCACATTAAGCTTGACCTGTGTGTGTGTGAAAGTGGTTGTTGTGAAACATGGTAATTGCAAGCAGGCTTGCAGGGTCTGAAATCCTTAAGATGAAATGGAGAGCAAAAAGCAGAGCAAGCTGCTGTAGTAAAAGATGCCATCCAGATAAAATATCTCCTGTTCTGTTGCTTAATACAAGATGTCCTAGCTGCTGTATTTAGAGTCTTACTTTTAAATGGGTACTGGGAATCCCTTTAGCTCAAGACTGGAAAAGCCCAAAGGCACCTTCACATAGAGAGAGCATACGTTGTTCTAGTACCATTTGCCAGTTTACAAAGGAAGTCACAGCAACGTAAGTTCATTACACCCTCAGTGGCAGGTATGACCTCTAATGTATTTACTGAACATAAGCACATTGGTTTGCATAGCAACAAAGAAGGAACAGTTGATCTCAACTTTCACAAAGTTAGGTGCTTCAAGCCGAAGAATAGGGTCCTCCAAGATAAGAACAATGCTGTTTTACTTTTAGGGAGTTATTTCTTAGAAAAAGAGCTTGTGTTTTATAAAGGATGTCTGTGTGTGTGGTGTTTTTTCAGTATTTTTTCTTTTAGGGAGGTGACATAACTGAAACAGTGAGCCAGATTCATCCTTGCTAGATTACATGCTAAAACAATTGGTCTGCTGTTTTCATTTAAACCATTACAAAAACTGTAATCCTTTGCTGAGCTTTATGTGTTTACACTGATGTAGTTAAGAGCAAAATTTTCCAGAGGATTCAGAGCAGAGGTGTGCTTGAGCTTACACAAAAAATAAACACACAGCCCACCTCTCATTTGTCTATTGATGCTTTTGTCCTTTTTAAAGTGAGAGGGTTTTTTCCCCCCCTAAGAAAAACATTTTTCCACAAAATGATTAATTATTTTTTCCTCTCTCTTTCTCTCATCCTTTTAAAAGGCAATTGCACCTTTGCTGGAAAACAACCATCCTCCTCCTGACCTCTGTGAATTCTTCTGCAAGGTATCAGAACAGATTGGCTTTCTGAAATCTCCTGGTTCTTTATGGGTGTAGTTCTTTGAAGGGGTGGTTGTTTTTTCTTTAACTCCTTACCTCGTGCCCAAATTGATTTCAGTTTTTGGTCATCAACCAGTGACACTGGGTTCATTTACAGCACCATTACAATAAATAGATCCGTATCTTTAGTATGTCAGGCTGCATAGTTCTGATACTCTGTGAGAGTTAAAATCTTCAGACTCCCACACCCCAGCCTGATACAAGAGATGTCCCTACTGTATGTTCTATTTGGCTAATGCAAAAATCATTGGAGTCACAGTGTTCAGATCAGTTGGTGATGTGATGCATAACTCAGCCCTAATGGCATTATGTCATTGGGTAATGGCAGTTGGAAGATCACAAAGACCCATCCTCTTTCCTGGTAAATCCATACTTGTGCTGTGTTTTGCATCTTTTACATCAACCTCTGAGTACTTCGGATAGCAGAGCTTCTGGATTCAAGAATACTGCTTTTCCTTTAGGTTTGTTTGTATTTGAGTTTCAAGTCTGCTTAAATTTGCTTACTGATCACTGGGTACACATTTCTCAAACGTTCTGGATGCTGCTTGCTAATCTCACCCAGAGTTATTCATCAGGGTCTCCTTTTACAGAAATGAAGTCCACAAATTCCTGACTGTTGTATTTAAGATAAGCTGGTCATAGGGTCATATCTAGGCTTGAATTGAAGGTGCTTTTGTTCATGGGGTTTTTTTGCCTTTGGTCTCCATCAGAGATGGCATCTAATAATCTTTAAATGAGCTGTGTGTAGCTGCAGGAAGGGAAACAGGTTTTGTTCCTCCCTGGAGATACTCAGAACTGAAAGGGTGAAGACTAATCTATCTTCAGAATTGGCCCTACCTTGACTCTGGGCAGGGGGTTGGCCAGATGACCTCCCAGAGTTCTTCCCTACTACCTAAAATACCCTGACTAATACATTATGATTGGATGTTTTAGCTTCTGTTGAGTGAGTGGCTTGTTGGTGCCATTCAGGATCCAGCACAGGAAGCCTGGATCCCAAGGACAGGAGGTCTGTGCCATTACACTGCCTGTGTCTACACATCTTCTTATCCCTAACTCCTTTACTTCAAAAACCGTTGGCAAGTTTCCAACAAATCTGACCAAAAGGTGTTGAAGTCCCCAAAATACTCCATTTCAGTGAGTTTTGTGAAGAGTAGGTGGTAGGGAAAGGAACTCGTGTAGTTCATGAGCTCCCATCGTCATTTTCTATTAGGTGCCATCAAATCCATAGGAGAGGACAGTGTTACAAGTACCCTAATCCCAGGAAAGGTTAATTTAGCCCTTGGATCTTGTTAGTCTTGGGGTAATGCATACATGGGCTGTGAAGCCAGAGAAGACCTATCTTCATGATTTCTGCAACTCAAGAAATGACTTGTTGCTCGTTACAGCACTGCCGAGAGCGCCCGCGGTCCATGGTTGTGATAGAAGTGTTCACACCAGTGGTACAGAGGATTCTCAAACACAACATGGTGAGTGCCCATATTTCAGGAACGTGGTCAGTTTGGAGAAGCTTTTGCTATGATACCTTCTGTAATGAGCAGCTGCTCTGTGCCTGTAATGCACAAGGCTCTGTGATGTCTAAATCTAACCCCCCGAACTGTGACTGCTGTGTGGTGTTGTGTGCCATTTTGTAAATGCAGAATGAATAAGCATTTGGTGAGACTTTCAAAAGCATCCAAGCTAGGCCCTGATTTGAGGAACTTTCTCTTGGCAGTAGTGCCAGCATATGCAGGTCCAGCTCTCTCCCACATGGCTTTTGGCTCCATATTTACTCCCCACACACCATCCTTGTAGTTACAATGGTTTAAAATCTATCAAAAATCAGAATAGCAGTGTTGGTGACTTAGAGATGAGGCCCTCCATTTTTTTTTTCTTTTAAGTCACCCCCAGCTCTCTGGATTTCCATTTTAATTCAGACTCATGTCCAATAAGCTCTTGCCTAAGTTTCCTGAATTTCCTTGTGCTTTTCTACTATCCTTCCTTGTTCCATGAATTGTGTACCTTGTCATTTCATGTTTGTTCTCTCCCAGGCTACTTTGTCTCTTCTTGCTTTCAGTCAGTTCCTTGCTAGTGATTGAAATAAATGCTAGGAGACTGCCCTGCCAGCTTTGCTTTCTCCACCCCATAGAGCAGATTTACCCCTCCAACTCTGAAAACATTCATAAACGATCCTTATTCCTGTCCACAGAGAGGTCTAGTTGCTTACCAGCCCTCCATCCTTTGCAGCATATGAAGTTTCCTACCATACTTTTAAAGTTGCATAAAGCAATTTGACTTCACAATGCTGTGACAGAGTAACAAATTGATAAAATCAAGTATTTAAGACAGTTGACTTGGCTGTGATCTCAAGGATGGGTCTCATACATCTGTAACTACACAGTCAACTGTGTTTCACTTAACTGGTAGAATTTTAGAGACCATCTGTTGTCCTGCTGTCCTGTATTAATTGGAGTGGATTTGAGCACTTTACTGGTTCATGCTTTACAGCATGAACCCAGAAGAAACCAGTTCATCCTTATTTTTACAACGGTATTATTATTTAACTCCTTGAGTTTACAGAACTAGGTAGAAAGCCCACGATGGCAAAAAGGTCATATTCCTGGCTCTGAGCCTGCACTCTGCAGACATGTAAACATTTTTGAATATTCTGTAGTGTTCAGTGAAATATCCTGTAAATGTTATTCTTGGATTCCAGGCTGATTTTTTTTTTTTAAGTATCCAGACTCTTGAGGGGTCTGAAATAAAATCCAAATGCACAGTGTAATGCTTGTATTTGGTTAGCTTCAGAGAATTGGGTATATTTGCCATACTTAACATTTGCAGATTGAAAATCAACATGTCTGTACCGCAGCATGTAGTCAGAAAATTTATGGTGTCATGTATTAATTGGAGTGGATTTGGGCACTTTACTGCTCTCCAGGGACCTCTGTACTGAATAGCCTTTCAGAGAACATGTGCGTGTGTGCATGTAAATAAAGTTACCCTTTTGGGGGACAGTGGTGTTGGCAGTAAACTTCATAGCCTTACAAGGCCCCCTGCAATTCAGCGTGCTTAGAGCAGGAGACCGGGGTCTCTGTTCCTGCCTTTGCTGCTAATTTGCTCTGTGGCCTTTGATAAGATCATGACAAGTTCTGTTTCACAGTTTCCTACATATAAAATGAGGAAAGAGTCCTTCATTTATCTGACATTTTGGAATCCATAAAGAAGGAGGATAGTTTTTTTGTCTTGCTGGTACTACTGGTTACGTATGTGTATTCTTCTGCACCTGATGTGGTGACAGGGCATCGTATTAGATTTAGAGATACTTTATGTCAGACCAGTCAGCATTGAGATCCTCTTTATGATCTCTTGGTCTTTCATTCTAACTTCAGGCTTGAAAAATATCCTAAATAAATTGCAACTGCAAAAGCTCTTTTCAAAGAGTGTTCATGAAATTAAATGGTGTCGAATGCACATGGTCTCATGCACCCAAACCAAGTGTATTTACATCAGCCTGAAGGACTTGTTAGAAGTTTAAGGATCTTAATTGTGAAACTATCTGTAGCATCACCCACAGTCCCTTTGATGGGTGAAGCTACCAGGTTGCCATTCAGTACCAGCAAAGAGTGACATTGGACTTGAAGAAAACATTATTTTGCCTAGGCTTGTATTCATATTTTTGGTATTTTTTCTAGCTGTAAAACTTATGAGATGTTAATATAGTTCAGTTCCTGCTGCAGAAGTGCCTGAGTAACAGAAGGCTTCAGAGCTATGGGAGACTATCTTCCCTTCCACAGACCACCAGTTCATTACCACTTGTGGCATTTCTTCTAAATTTCACCTGTTAATTAGCTGTTAATTACTTTTTCAGGATTACTCTTCTTCCACAGCCAGTTGCTTGTGGGGTAACTGGGAGGGCTTTTTTGTCCTCAGTGGGCCTTGCACACCGCTTGGAACGGCAGCTTTGTAGCTCTGTAGTGCCTGTGTAGTAAGGTCACACCTCTGTGGATGTGAAGAAATGTTCTGTGGAATAACACTCACCAGACAGAAGGTTTTACTCCCTTCCCATCTGAAAATAGCAGGTGATGTTTGGAGACACAGGATTTCAGTTACCAGGATTTAAGGAAAGCAACTGTTGATCTCCCCTGTCAAATTCACCTTGTAGCAGGAGTAAAATCCCCAGAGAAAGAACTGATAATCTGGTTTTATACTTGATCACTTATTGATCACATGTCAGAAAGATCTTCTCTAGAAACAGAATAGATATAGTGTCAAACATGGAAGTAAAATCTTATTTCTGAGTTTCATTTCTAAAAAGCTGCAGTTACGAATGGCAGCAAAAATACAAACCAAGAAAAAAGGCATTTCAAAATAAAGGTACAAAATGAAGTGTACAAAAGAAATGGAAGTGCAAGTAGGAATTTTTCTCTTTTCATTAAACATCTTTTGTTTCAAAGTGGGTATAGAGGAAAGGAGAATTGGAAAGCATGTTGTTATTAGTGGGGAGAGCATTACTTTGGCATGCAGCAATACTGTGCTCTTGAAGCTGTCAGCATAGTGAATTCAGTTGTGTTTGAGTTGATTTCTTTTGCAAACCCACAGTTTCGATGTACATGTTTCACCATCTTCACCGAGTCTCTCCTTTCTGGACAGGATTTTGGGAAGTGCCCTCGGTTGCGGCTGTTTACTCAGGAGTATATTCTGGCTTTGAATGAGCTGAATGCTGGAATGGAGGTGGTGAAGAAGTTTATTCATAGGTTAGTTACATTGAATTGATGGCATATTTCCAGTCCTGTGTACATGCTTCGCTGTGCTGCTTCTCCCAGCCCTGCTCATCTCTTTACTGGCTGTTAAAGGCAGCTCGTGTTTTTTGATATTGGCAAACAGCAAATAAATTAGAAGAGTCCATGAGGCTGTGTTGCTCAAGTCTCTTTTGGTTGTGGAATGGGTTTGATGTTGTTTTGGGGGTTTTCAGTGGTTGTGTTTTACTTTTGTTTTTTAAAACTAAGTCTCAACTGTGATGGGGTTTTCTTCCTAGTTACATACTGGAAGCAAATGGACTTTGCTGTGTGTACATTCTTTTTATACATTTGGACTCAGAACCTCTGCAGAGGGATTTCTATTAACTTTACACCACATAAAGCTTAGTCATATGTGAGATTTTTGGGGGGACTGTAGAGATAACACATCAGATAAACTGAAAAAGCAGCTTTTGTCTTACTCATAAATTGGGCCATTAGGTAGGGATTTACAGGGTTAAAATAACTCTCTGTTACAGAGCTTCTGAATATTCCCTAAGGCTCTATCCAGTTCTGGCACCCGGCTCTGTCTGACTCTTTTTGCCTAGGGGAATCTTCCTCACGATGATGTCATCTTGTTTTTTGTTTTTCAGCATGCATGGTCCAACTGGACAATGCCCCCATCCCAGGGTCCTGCCAAATCTTGTAGCTGTCTGCTTAGCAGCCATTTATTCGTGTTACGAGGAATTTATCAACAGGTTAGTATGAATTCCCAGCTCTCTACATCTTACTTCCAAACCTGTGGGATCTGAGAACATGATTGGTGTTAGCATGGGTGTTGCTATGTGAGAGCACGTCTTCATCCTTGCTCTGCCCGGTGCTAGTGTTACACGTGGGAGTTCTGGTCAGTCCCAAGCGTGGTTTTGTAGACATGTGACTGCATTTGTTACACTCTGAGCTTGAAAACCTGAAAGATGCTGAACCTGCACTCACTGGTAGTCACTGTGGCATGCTCTGAGGCAGTGAGTGTGGCACGCTGTCACTGCGCGTCTGTGGCTCCCATGCTTGAAAAAGGGGGGCGGTGCTGGTAATGCAAGGAGCTTGGCAGTGCCTTGTGAAAATGTATTGCAAGCTACAGCAACTTCCAGGATGAAGCTCAGCAGCTAGCTGCATGCTCATCTTGGCCACTGCTGAGACCTCCTGTAAGGCTGCAGCTGTACCCAGCCTTTTTAGGCCAGCAGAAGGTGAGAGTGCTCCACAGAGTCTCTAGGAATTTAGCACTACCCAGGGCAGAGCAGTGCCTGTTTTGTTCCCTTTGTGAACATGAATTCTGGGTTGCACCTAAAGCAAAGGGAAAGGTTGGATCTGGAAGAAGAGTTTGTCTCTAAATCCCTGTCTCTCTGCAGCCTTGAACCTGAGCTGCTTTCACAGTGCTGTCTCTGTTATTGTGGAAAACGTGATTCCTGACTTACCACAGAATAGATGCCGCTGTCTTGACACACAAGCCAGTTTCCATTAGCCGCTGAGGGTTCCCCTCCACTCTGTTTCCTGTTTGTTTATGCCTATCTGACTTTCCTCATGGTAGAGCACGGACAGGGGCTGCTTAGTGTCCAACAAAAATTCCAGACGTGAAAGTTGCAGACAAATGTCTGGGCATGTGCTGTAGCCAGATACATACTTGGGCTTGGATTCTGTTACAGCTTAGCACAACTTGGATGGGAAAGTTCACCTTTAGATTAAGCTGGCATGTCAATTAGAGCAATGAAAACCTCAAATCTTTGTAGAACAGGGACTGCAGAACAGCCCTATTGAGGTCTTTAATGTTTTTAATTGATTTCAGTAATCCGATTACACAGGAGAGAGCAATCTGGTGGGCTGGGGTGAAATGCAGTGGGAAATTGCAAAAGATCTTGGCTTCTCAGTGTTGCACTCTCTCTCCTTGTCTCTGCTGTTATGTCTCTCTATTGAAATTATTTGTTTATTTTTAAAATTTAGTCGAGATAATTCACCAAGCCTGAAGGAAATTCGGAATGGCTGCCAGCAGCAGTGTGACCGAAAGCCTAATCTCCCCCTCCGTCTTCTTCACACAAGTCCTGACCTGGTCTCTCAAGAGGCCACCTTGACTGAATCCCGTCTCAAACCAGTAATTGTCACTTCAAATGAGATCCACGTGGAAGTGGAACGCAACAACACAACTAATCAGAAGATGACAGCCAACGTTGGCAATGACAGTGAGCCCAACCTGATTGACTGCTTGATGGTCAGTCCTACCTGCAGCACCATGAGCATTGAGCTGAGTGCCCAAGCAGACAGGATCCTTGGATGTTATGTTGAAATACTCAAGATGCTGTGAGTAACTGTTTTAAGCAGATTTTTGAATAATGTCATCTTAACAATGGCCAGCTTTTCTCACAGACCTGTTGTCTTTAACATCTGTAGCCAGCAAACACATGGTTATAAATCTCAATTCCAGCTCTAGAGAGTCCAGCCTTTGAAAGAGACATCTGGCACTGCCAATATGTACTAAAAATAGCATTAGGAAGATGAAAAGGGAAAGCTTATTGGTACAGTGAGCCTCAGGCATATTATAGAAGACAGGATGTTGTTGCCAGTGGTTTCTGTTTTGTTCTTGCCCACCAGAAGAAAAAAAAAGAGAAAAGAATCCATTTGTTGCCTTCAGGGCTCTCAGGGTTGCCCAAGATGGAGCTAGAAAAGCAGGTCTGCGCTGGGCTGGGTGCTGTGCAGGGATAGACAGTGCTGTTCCTGGGCTTCAGGAGTTGGGTGAGGTCAGCGTCTTGTCACGAGGTGTTCTCCCTTCACGTGTTTGTAGAAGGCTTATGACTTACTCAGGGTTACTTGTATTAGAATGGACATTCTAACTGTCAACCAGTTGCTTTGGTACAACAGACCTTTATTAGTGAATGAATGTTCAAGTAGCCTGTACAAAATGATGGCTCCGTGTTTCCTGGGAGGCAAATCCTCTGGATATCTTTAAGGGGAACATAAAAAAGTTCTTCAGGAAGAGCTTGTTTTCTCCCTACATAAATAAAACAAAAGGAGTAAAACAAAAGGAGTAACACAAAAGGTAGGCTGCAGAATGGAAGCTGTAAGGGAAGTGCAGTAAAACAACTGTGCTGACTTTGACAGCCAGCTCGGCTGCCGTGTTGCAGCATGTCTTTGGTCAGGCTGTTCAATTTCTACGCTAGTTATTTTTAAACAATGTAAAGCTTAATGAAGTAATACTTGAGTTCAAGACATGGTAGAACACAAGACATGGTGGGTGAAATTTGGATTCTCCTGTAAACCATGAGCATGTAGCGACTCTGAAGTCAAATGCAAATCTGGGCGTGCACTCATGGGGAATCAAATGAAATCCAGCTGCTGTGATGGAGGATTTTGTGAAAGTTTTGTCCCACACTCTCATTTTTTCAACATACATAGTACCATTTTTCAACACAGTTCCTTTATTCACTGCAGAGCTGGCTTGCAAATGAATACATAAGCACACGCTCAGAAGTAGAGGCAGGAGAGGTAAATCCAAGATACTTTTCCCTTTAGATTCATGAGCAGGAAGCTGCTGAAGGCTAATTTTATTCCTGTTCCCCCAGCCTTGCTTCTTCTACCTTTAAAAATATTAGCATTAAAAAAGCACAGCATCTGACTTTGCTCCATCTGGTACCTTCTAAGTCTCCATGCAACTAGGTGCTACATTAAACACATGGTGTGTTTACCCCTGAACCCTTGACTCCTAGCGTTCTCAATCAGCACCTATGAACTCGCAGTCCTGATGCTGGCTGGGATGCTGACTCACTGAGCATTAATGGTTCAGTTTCATCATGCAGCTGAGACACACACACTTAGAAACAAATTCACGAATGGGCATGTTCTTTCTCACAGTCTCTCTGCATTTTTAACATTTGGTATGCCAGGTCTCAATTCCCCTGTAATTGCCTACACAAAGAACTCTTACTTCTCTCTGTACCTTTAAATAACATGAGGGGTTTATGTGTTTGCTCTCTTTTTGAAAACTAAGCTCTTCAGTAGCAACAGTCAACATGGGAATCTGTTATTGAAGGTGTGGAGCAGCTTTGTGCCCGTTTTCAATTTGTACCCTGGTAGATCTGAAGGGTGAAACTCGCAGGATGTGTAAAGTGAAGGCATACGACTCCTCAGGCTGCTTGTGCCATACTCCGCACCCTGCTTGAGAAATCACAACTAATGGGAATGTAGAGCAGTTTCTAAGGCTGAGCCGTGGCTAGTGTATGTTGTAGCTCCACTGATTTGGGTTCCCCTCTGTTCCTATTCATCCCTTGATTTTTGCCTGGACCTGAAAGCATTAGTGCAGCAATGAGTGTGGCTGCTGATTCTGCCACTGGCTTATTCAGAGGTTTTCAATAAGTTGCAGGTTTTTGTGCCTCAGTTTCCTAGAATTCTATATTAATAGAATATAGGTAAAGATTTTGAATGTTGTTTTTTTAAACTCTGAAACCAGTAATGGAAAAACATTGTACAACGGCTAGCAGTTATTAACAAAAGTGTGTGAGATAATGCTGTTGTGATGCTGCTTCCTTGCATGCTTAAACTCTTGTTGAACAAAGGCTTTCTGATGCACTAAATACTATTACTGTGCTTTGAAAAAACAAGAATATGAAGAAAGAGATGTGAAGAACATGCCAGTAGGAAGAAAACATTAATTATAAAACAACTGCTATACAGGAGCTGAGCTCTCAGTGGGCAGTCACTAAAATAATGTTCTTATTAATAACAGTTGAAGCCAAACATAAATAAGTTGCTTAGCATTGAATTTAATTGTTCTTTTAGGTGTCTGACTCAATATCATCATCAAAACAAGAGAGTCACCAACAATGATATCTTTTTTACATAATTAACTTAGGGCAGCAGGGAGTAATTTATTTAGGCAGACTAATTATTGAAAGCCTAGCAAATAAGAATTCTTAGCAGTATCTTCAGCAGAGGACATTTGATTGTTCACCTCACTCCTACACAATACCTACTTCTTTAAGTGCTTTTAATATTGATAAAAATGTAACAGCAATTGTTTAATAATCTCTGCAATACCTCACTTTTTGCACAAAGGCTAAATGTGCAGATTAGAAAGTCCATCTGTGTGGCTGTTACTGTAGCACCAAGAACGTCTGTGACCCTTTTTCTAATGTAGTTGAGTAACAGAACGCAACTATTACATGCTAAAGGAGAACAGAAAACCATGGTTTTAAAGATGCTGGCAGATGACCCAAAGTCTGGGCAGATTTGAAAAGAGACACAGTCTCTGGTGGGACATGCTATTTTTGTCCTGCACTCAAAAGTGGATCAAACTTCTGTGTCAATATCCGCTAATGCATTCTGGACTCTGATCCTGTTATTGATGCCAGTCAGTGCCTTCTGAACACTACAGGTCTTAAACTGGTGTGTAGAAAGTGCACTAAATTAATTGAAATCTTTCTCTTCATCATATTAAATTAGAGGTTCTGAGAGCTGCTTAGCCTTGTCCAGCTCCGACTTGCATGTTAATGTTTCCATGCATTAGAGAATTTCTTGTACAGCCAAACTTGTGTTTGAACAGTACAACTGTGGTCAGAGAGATCTGGAAGGAGCTTTATGTCCTCTTCCTTGGGCTGGCTATCTTCAAAGGCTGTGTGTCACCTGAAGCACCCCACTGATTCCCCAGGCAACAGCCAACATAAGCAGAGGACACTTAAATTGTGTCCACAGTGTAAACTGGATCAACAAACAACAAACTACTCTGGCTGTAAGAACAGACACACCTCTCAAGGAGGCTGATGCTGAGATTATGATATATTGTAAGCTGTCACCCTTCGTCTGTGTTATTGTTTGTTTCTATGGCTGCCTGTAGTTGCAAGGGTCCTTGTGGATGCCCAAACACTTGTATCCCTCCCTGGGGGCTGTGTGACCAGGGTACGGTTGGCTCTTTCGGGCAAACTTTTTCCTGATGCTGCCATGCCAGCTGTGGGCAGTGGAGGCTGCTTCTGCCCTCAGCAGCCAGGGCAGGACCTTTTGAGGGGCTTTCAGTGAGGCTTACTTTTCAAGCAAGCCCTGCTCAAAAGAAGGCTGAACGTGAAAAGACACCTTTGCTGCTCTGCAGACAGCAGATTTGTCCTGTATGGCGTGTTCTGATGTGGCTTTTTCTCAGCCTGCTCTGGAGCCCCGAGCTAAACCTCATGTCTTACAATTAGAGGAATAGGACACAGGGAAAGAAGAGGTACACATCTTGGGGGCTCAGTCACCTTATTATTATCTGGTATCAGAGGAGTTGCCTAAAAGATTTTTGATCTTGCCTATCTCTTCAGTCTGGAGAAACAAGCTGCTTCGAAGCAGTGCTTCTTGTCTCTCTGTTACCCTCTAAAAAGAGGGCTCAGGGCTTGCAGTCTCTTGGCGATAAGACCGACAACTTTCCAAACGCAAGCACCCACTGGAGCTTCCCCTGCCTTCCCTGCATTCCCCAATAGGTCAGTGGCGTGCTCTGAATATCCCAAGTGGATTCTCTTATGTCATGTTTATCAGGGTTGCCCTGGGCTGCTAATATGTTTTGGATTGTTTGTGCTGCACATGACATATGGGCAGGTTTTCATTTTGGTGAAAGGTGATCCCGGGGAAGGAAAATGTATTATGTTGGCAGCCCGCTAGCGATGGTGGCCCAAAGGCAAAGTCCCTGCAGTCAGGGATTCGTTCATTGTTATGGTGGGACGATGTTCTGGCCAACCCCCTAAAAAGGGTTTCTGGGGAAGGAAAGCTGTGTGCGGCAGCAGGTGACCTCTCTGACAGCCTTTGTGCTGTGCCACCCGTTTCCCAGGAACCCACAGATCAGGCTGCAGCTTGCCTGCTGTGCTGCTCACCTCAGATTGCAAACCCCACAAACACTGGAGCCACGGGGTACGTCAGGGAGTCTTTCTCCCCTTCTGCTGGTGTAAGGCCATCCTGGGATTTAAGCTGTGTGACGAGCGTTCAGCCCAGCACCCTTTGAAGAGCTCCAACAGGAGTTTGTCACCTGAGTTCTCTGCACTCCCTCCTCCTCCTCCTGGCATGGCCTCTTTGTCTGGCCCATCGCTGTGGTTGTTAACTGCAGCCAGAGCTCATCTCTCTCCCTTTCTTTCCCGGCTTCAAACGCTTCTCTCCTGTGGAAGAGCTTTGAATGGATCAAAAAAAACCAAAAAGCAACTGTCTGAAATGAAAGAAGAGTGCAGATGAGATGAGCACAGACAGAAGGAAAATGTTTCTGAAAAGGGAATAGGTGGGAGGAGGAGAAACACCGTAGGCTTTTAATAAGTAGTTTAGTTTTATTCTTGGGCTGTGTTTGTTTCATGTTCCCTAGCTCAGATTGAAAGGATTACGAGTTTTGTAGATTTTATGTTCAGGTCCTGCTCGTGTGAGCAAACTCTATATATTTCACAGGAGATGGTTTTCTTTTCTTTCTTCTCCTCCTAGGAAAACAGGCTATGGTTTATTTTCACTGCCCTCTCGCAGACCTGCTCTGCAAATGGATGCCATACATAACTCCCAGCTTCAAGAAAAGTCAGGGAGTGATACTGTCCCATTCTTTCTGCAGAGTTTCACTCGGTCTTAGTCTATTGCAAAGCAGCTTTTTTTCTTTCTCTTGCAATGTTCTTTGAAGATCAGCCATGAAAAATTGATTGGTTCACATTATTACTAATCACAACTCTCCAGATTACTCAAGGAGGAATTTTAGTGGTGTAACACAACCTGAGATGTCATGGGAACTAAGCCTTCCAGTGGGTCTCAGCTTTTAAGCTTCTCTTAGGGGAGATTTGTATGTGGTTTACCTCATGTGATGTGAAACACCTTCAGTACCTTTGAATTTTCTAACTCAGCCTTTTGACTTTTGGGTCTCTTCTGCTCAAAAATCTGCTCTTAAATTTGTTGGCATCTACCAATAAAAATACATTGGTTTGAGAGCAAAAAGAGTTACTGGTTTAAGTAGGAGTTTCCAAACAGTACACAGGTCAGAGTTGCATGTCCCTGACCCATTCAATTTGTCTGTAGGTCAGAAACAACAAATAGTCTTGTAGAGAGTCTTAGTTAACCAAAGCTTGGTTAAAATAACCCAGAAGGCTCATCTTAGAGGTGCTTCATCAGAGGTTTCCTTGACTCATTTGAGTTTCTGTGAAAACCCTGTCCTCAGGTGTTCACGATACTCACTTCACAGAGACTAAGGGGAAAAGTAACGCCTTGCAGTGAAGTCTTGCTTCATGTCTTGCTATTCTGAGGCAGTAAACAGACCTGGTCATCTTCCTTACTTGTCTAGTGTCTAAGCAGGTTAAGGGGGTTTTGTCTCTGGAAAGAACCTTGTGAATGGGTGATCACAAAGTGCTTTATCTCCAACTTATTTGGGTCTGCCATAGGTCAGTGTAGCACCGCTTACCACAGTTGCTCCTAATTGAGACCAGAATAGAATTGTTGATGGGCTTAGAGTTGAAAATTTGGCTCGGTGGCTTCTAGAACAACAGGCACGGGCATGAGGTTTCTTGTTTGGGTTACTGTAGCTTCACATGGGCCATGCTTCATGTCTCAAATTCTAAAGATAACGAGAGGAAAATAAACAAGTTGTATTTATTAGGGGACATAGCCAAGACTCTTAAATGTTATTTGCTGGGTGTTCTGAAGAGAACTAGCACTGAGATTGTTGCCTGGCCAGTGCCACCTCAGTTGATGAACTGCCTTGAAGCCTCAGCCTCATGCCTAAGTGCTTTTGTGGTTGTTTAACAGCTGCTGGTGGGGAAGAACTCAACACAGTGGTTTGGATCTTGGCGTCTTGGTAGAGACATTTCAGGAAATGACTGGAAAGTAGTACGTGCTGGGATTAATGCCCATGAAAAGGGCAACTACTGAAATTATAGACATTTAGTTTTGTGCTAGGTTGTACTTGTTATGGGAAAGTGTCTGTATTAAACCTGGGACTTTTGCATGGCAGTATGGAAGAACAGCTACTAATCCATCCCACAGTGCTTTTGTATGGCATCCATCTGGTTTTTAATATGTTAAGCTACTGTCAGGTCACAGTTGTTCTTGTGGATTGGTTACTTGCATGAGATACTATAGATGTTTGTAACCTGAACTCGTACAACTCTGGGGCAAGTGATAACTGCCACCCTGCTTGATTTTTTACATCATGATTATTCCTTCAAATTAAAATTGCTCTGTGTGTTGCTTCTTAAGAATGCCCTGCTCGTGCATGTAAGCTTTCTTTGTGTCCATGAATATGCCCTTGTGGACTATCATTTGTATTACCAGTTATGGAAACCTCTGCTTTATGTGGTTCCAAGGAACGGATGAGACATTCAGAAATGTATCCATCTTAAATTTCTCTGGCCTAGAACCTTCTCTTTGCAAAAACTGCATTATTTTGGAATGCTTTCTGTGCATATGTTGTCTGTTTCTAATACTACCAGTGGATACTGTCCATTTGAGAACATTACACTTCGTTCCATCCTAAAGAAGCACCACACTTTTGTGCCAAGCTTGCAGGAAGATGCAGCCAATAATATGACTTTTAAAACTGAAATCCAAAGTGTAACAGCAGACTGTAGGCCCTTCTGCACTATTTCTGCAGATATCCCAAGGTGTTTCACCCTGTAGGAGGTTTACTACATTTATCTCTGGCTGGTGGGTTCTCTGTGCCCCATTTTGTTCTGTCTTACCAAATGCACTTATCCTCTGTGTGCCTCACTTCAGATGTCTTGCCATGGTTGTACCCTTTGCATAGCACATTGTTACAGTTGTTAATTAGTGCTAACTAATTGCTAACTGAGCTTCTTTGAAGGAGAGGGTGGCAGGGGGCAAAGCACTGTTCCTACAGGAGAAGCTCATGTGCTTCACCTGCGCTGATCAGCACAAGCTGTAAAGCAAAATGTTCTCTAGATCCTGTTGCACATGAGCATCCTCTTATGGATGGCTCCTCGCAGAAGGACAGCTCTGTATACTGACAGCAGAGATGAAAGCTGAATGCATCAGCTGGGAGCTGTGGTGCTCACGCAACAGGGAGAAGACACATCTTCCTGGGTCCACTGGCCTGACCTCCCTGCTGTGGTGGTTGTCCTCATTTGTCCCCTTTCACTCTTAATAACTTTGACAGTCCTTCCTTTTGTCATCTCTCACCTCTTAAGCTAAAGACTTTGTACTGTTTAGATTGACCCATTCCTTTGTGCCAAGGTCAGAAATTGACTGGGGGAGGGAGTCTTGGTTTTTACAGATGGGCTTATGTCTTACAGCAAAAAGAAATAAAATAATTCCAATTAAATGCAGTGCAGAGCTGTAAATAGCAGTGGCCTGGAAATTGCTGTACCAACTTAGATGAAAGTATTACGTAGTGATTAAATGTCAACAGGTTTCATGAAGAGCAGATGTCTTTAAGTTGACATAAAGAAGGCCTCTCTGGAGGTCATCACAAATACCAGATTTATTGTGCCTCAATGGAGAGCGTGCTGAAAATGGAGAGGGAAATGTCACTGTAGATCTTTAGAGTGCCTCAGTAAAACAGAAGGGTTGCTGATGCTGTCAGTACAAAGCTTTTGACTCCTTGAACTAACTATTGACAAACTGTATTTAATACGTGGTAACCTATTAATAAAATGTTCGTTTTTCAGGTCAGATTATGATGACTGGAGACCAGCACTGGCCAGCTTGCTTCAACCTATCCCATTTCCCAAGGAGTAAGTTTTCAGTCTTAGTAATTACTGGGCTATCCTTGTTACTCTTTGTTTTATGGTGAAATATAATGACAGCTAAAAAACAATGCTAATCGGAGCACTGTGCCTCTGGTATTGATCCCGAGTTGCTTTTGGCTGATGCAGAGGGATGCAAATTCTTCCCCATCTTCACCCTCCTTCCCCACTTCTCCAGGATGATCATGAAGAGAAAAGTGGTTAGAGACAGGCAGACAAGAAAGGAAGGACAGCTAGTGAGGAGAAGAGTGAAGTAAGAGATTTAGTGGAGGAGGATGCATTACTGGTGCCACTGAGACTTGTATCATTTGGATTTTGCATTAAGTGAAGAAGCTCCCCTACAGATCAGCGAGCTCCCTCGGAAACCTATTAATGAACAGGAGTGTTTATAAAATGCAGACCTCCACGGACAAACATTACAACCTATAATTGCACAATTTGCTAGCTTATCACATCGCCTAATGACCTGATGCCTTGAATCAGAGAAGTCTAATCCTCTGTGCCAGGTTACCTGGGCTACTGCGAGAGCTTGGGAGATAGGCAACAGAGACATCATTTACCTAAGTCAAACCTGAGTCCTGGGGGAGGTGTAAACCATACCATGATGCAAGCCACTTCACAGAATGGCCATTAATTGCTTTACTGATGTATGATGTTAATTAGTTGTGACCGCACCTTAATTGCATTGCAATTAGAGAATTCACCTGGCTCTTAGAGGTAGCCAAAATTCTGGTTTTAATTACATAGCTGTATTTTAAGCCTTACTTACTGTCCTCTGACCCAGAGCTCCCACTGACGTTAGTCAGAGCCTTATCTAAGGTAGGACTTAGGAAGAGCCGCAAGTTCAAAGTGATTTCCCCACTCCTCCTATTGCCTTTTCCCCTCCAGTTAATGATGGAGACTTTACCTGATCTTTTTTGGAAACATTATTCTTTTTGTCTTGTTTGTTGCAGTTGCTTAGCAAATTATTTTATTATCTGGCAAGAATTGAAAAGTGGTTGTTTGTTTTTTGTTCTCCCACCCCCCTGTTCTCCCAAATCCTCATATTCTGTTTTATATTTCAGGGCTCTTGCACATGAGAAATTCACAAAGTAAGTTTCTGGGGCTTGTTTGTTTGTTTTTTTTATTAAAGGGGGCAATTACTTAAAATACTTGTACTAGTCAATAATAGCAGTGATGCATTATTCAATACTGTGCCTCTAATGTTTTTTATCTGTGAGGGGCTGTGAGCATGTTCTGTTAGCAATAAAAAGATGTGGTTTTCTTTGTAATTCGCTGTGACAGCAGGAGCCCAAGGACTAAAGATACTGGATGCTGATAGAATTTACAAACCAGTTTGTCACTGCGTGTCTCTGAAACCTTTTCTAGACTATTTTGAACAGACGCTGTCCTTGGTAATCACTTTTAGACCTCATGTTTCCTTCCTGTGGAAAGCAGTTCAACTTGTTTCTCTCTAAAGTGCATGAAAATATATTGTTTAAAGTATAATCCAAGAGGAAGGTGACACGTTTGAATAGTGCAACTAACAGCTACTTATTCTTATCCCTTTGCCTTTTCTTTTTTCAGGGAGCTGAAATACGTGATTCAGAGATTTGCAGAAGACCCCAGGCAAGAAGTGAGTTTATTGACAGTTTACATAGAATATTAGTTGGAGAGATTGCAAGTGTATTTGTTCAGAAGATTTCTCCTTAAGTAGTTTGTTTCAGAACATGGTGTGGTTTTGCTGTGCTCAACTCTTCTAGGAGCAAAGGCACACTTCAGGGCCACAGTCCCAGGAGAAATGGTTTCTTGTCTTACGTGTAAACATGTGTTGTGACCTCTTGTCTGCCATCAGTTGATGTCCTTGCTCTGCAGTACACTGCAACCAGCAAGATTTCTGTTCAATCTCTCCCAGCTTTCATCCTCTGTACAACAAAAAAAGGGAAGCAAAATCCATGGATCCCCACAGCTTACAAAATAACAGGTTTTATTTAGCTGTGTTTCAGTTACATTGTGTGTAAATGACCAGAATTCTCATGAATTAGCAGGAAAAGGGGTGTGGGAGGTGTTTTACTGGGATGAGTGTGTAGCTGTAGCCTCATGGTGTCTGCCTGCTTCGTAGCTGCAAATGTAGCTTGTTCAACATCAGCAGCTTCAGCTGAGTCAGAGGGAACCTCTCATCCACGTTAATTCTGGTGTTGGCATAAAGGGAAGAAAGCTCCCCCAAACTGTGGGTGAGGAGGCTGTGTCGTCATCACCCAGAACTCCTGATTTGTATCATTTTAGCCTTTGTGAACAGTAGTCATCCTGTCAGATAAGAGAGACCTCCTCATCTCACAACGGCAACACAATTTCATCTGTCACTAATATGTGCCCAAAGGAAAGAATGACTGGAAAGGGCAAGCCATCAGGCACTACGTTTAGTATGAAGATCACATCAGAAGTGTGGATACACAGGCTGGGAGGATGGGGGAGAATGGCAGAATCTCAGAAATTTGAGTCCTTTTGGGTTTGGTTTTTTTGATGGTGGGTTTTTTTTTCCCCAAGTGAAAGGAGCTGTTCTAAATTAGAGCCGTTTTGTCTTTGATTTGTGTCAAGTGAATGAAGAAGGCCATATAATTAATGATGCTACAGATTTCCTTCTTGTTTTTACTTAAAAAAACAGATTTTGGGAGTGGAGGCTTGCCTACAGCCCTGTAGATGGGAATATTAACCATGACATTTCCAGCAGTCCCCGGTTTTGCAGTTACTTCTTTTGGCCCAGTGTGGGATGTGCTGGTGACTCTTGGCAGGATCCATAACCTTCCCAATGTCATGGCTTCTTGGCAGGTCCACTCGTGTTTGCTGAGTGTGCGGGCTGGCAAAGACGGCTGGTTCCAGCTCTACAGCCCTGGAGGAGTGGCCTGTGACGATGATGGAGAGCTGTTTGCCAGTATGGTATGTGTCTGCAGTAACATGAGTCTAGGAGCTTCTTTGCACTAAATAGTTAATGTGTAGCTGGCACTAGCAAGATTTACTTGCTTTTGTCAAAATATTATCAAAATCAAGGTTCTGTAAACCACAGGCATTCACCAGGAAACTTCAATCTTTCTATCACCAAATCCATTGAACTTGGCCATCTGGTGACCATGATAGCTTGCTTTTTTTTAACTTTGGTGTGTTTTTTCACTGCGTTTTTTAATGCATAAAACCATGCATGTATTGTGTGTGTATTTATAAATATGTGTGTTTGTATAGAAAACTCAGAGAACATGGAGCACTGGGAGATAGGAGACAGACTGTTCTGCACATCCACACCTATAGTTTTCATTTATAGCCTACCCTGGAACTTAAACACAACAATAATATTGAGTTAGCCAAAGGATGGCTAGATATAAAAATATGTTGGCAGCTTCTCTGCCCAATTACATTGTTGTAGGGAGGTGTAATTAGAAACCAGCATTCCATTTCCTGCAGTTCTTTCTTTTGTAACTCTTAGAAGGACTAGACAGAAAATAACAGGTTTAATCGCTGATGCTGGCACCATCTTCCTATGCAACCTGGGTCAAGGCATCACTGTGTATTAATTCTCCATATAGCAAGTAAGATGGAAATGATAACTGCTTCCTTTCCCTGGTAAGGAGAAAAACATTTGTGGAAGTTGGTTGCTGAGTATACAGTGAAGTGACTTTCAGGGGGATCTACACTTTGGGCATCTCCCACATGCTGTACATTTTGGGATGTAAGAACGTGCGAGTCTACTCTTAACTGAAATTCAGATGGGTCTGATACCTTTGAAACAGATAATGGACAAAAAACTTTTCACAGAAGGTTTCATCCTTCTTTGCTGATTCTGTGTCTGCTATGTTTGAAAAGAAAATTTCTTGGGAACTGTATTTCTCCTGAGAGCTTTTGTGGTCCAAGATATTTATGAGCATCAGGAGATGGCGTGCATGAGAAAGCACAACGCTAACACACATTAATATGCAGCACTCTGTGCCCTTTGCAAGGATGTTGATAAATACTTAAAGAGCTGCTAACAGCTAACCATAACATTTGAAAAGCATCCAGTTCTGAGATGGACCTTACATTAGTGTTAGCATCAATATTTTCAGTCGCTCAAGAAAAACCTCCGAAAATGCTTAATGGTAACTGTGTGAAATTAAATCCTTTTTGGCTTGAAGCTTACTGTTTTTAAAAGGCCATGTGAGCTGATGGAAAGAAGATTAAGAAAAGATTTTGTGTTTTTCTAAAGGCCTTGCTGGTAATGAAGCCACGAGGAAGAAGAATTGCATGGTAGCACGTGATCCGCATAGAATTGTCCCCATCATGGCATGGTTGTGATATTGTCAGCAGTATTGAGCATAGTCCAAGCAATACCATGAACCAGGGGGACCACAGAATGTATTTACAAGCCTAATGTAGAATATTACTGATGTTGAGTCTAAATAATGGAGCTCTTACAGCCCAGGTCATGGGAAATGACAAATTCTTACATAGTGCTCTGCCAGCAAGCTGGTGAATCAGCTGTCTGGGCCATAAAATAAGACTTTCAGCTAGGAACCCAAAATTCTCTGCAGCTAATCTCTAGTTCTTTTAAATGGGAAAGAGTATTGCCAACCTTTTCTCTGAGAAGAGATTCTTGTATTTGATTTGCACAAGTGGCTTTGCATTTCTGCCATTGGTGTCACTGTGATAGTGTCTGATACTTTCTGGAGCTAGGAGAGAGTCTGCAAGACACTTCTGTCAGCTGATGGACTCAAAGGAGTCTTACTAGGGAGTGTTCTCAACATTTCTTTCCTTTCAGGGAAAACTGAGCAAAACCGAAAGTGAGATAATGACCCAAGAGCCTGACAGCACATGAAGTCATCTCTGACTTTGGGCTCAGGACCTGCTGGATTTGCTTAGGGCACTCCTTCCTTCCCCAGTCAGCCTCTGTCTCTTTGTTCCCAACAGGTGATTCTTTCCGTCCCCGCCCATTAGCCAAGGGTAGTGTCCAGGCAGCGGATCACCAGCACCGCTCCTTTTACCTGGGCAGCCAGCCCACACAACCCTGGCTCACCACCTGGCATGTCCAGAGAAACTGAACCCCAAACAGATGCGAAATCAAATTCTCCTGTGGTTCCCCTGGGGCTGGGTTCATCGTGTTACTGGGGACAATTGGACAGCTGCCCTGATGTTTCCTGGGCAGCCTGTGTCAGGCCTCTGGGCTGGCAGCTGAGCTCCGTCACGGAGGGAAACTACCCAGTCCCTCAGATGTCCCTAGGCATCATCACCTTTTCCAAAAAATCACTTCCCATCAGGAATAAAGCTGTTGGGAGACCACAATCATAACAGTAATGAGCACCTCCTTTTCTTTAGGCTTGTTGCTACTACTTCCATTGTTTGACCGCCTAGCGACATCCCTTCTGGAGGTAGATGTGTTTCTTAGGCTTGCACCTCTAATTTGAGCTCTTTTTCTCTGGTAGGTTCATATTTTAATGGGATCCTGCTATAAAACAAAGAAGTTCCTGCTCTCACTGGCTGAAAATAAACTAGGACCTTGCATGCTACTGGCTTTGAGGGGTAACCAGACGATGGTGGAGGTAAGCCCTAAACATACATAGTCATGTAGGTTTACGAGCAGTATTCGGATTTGGTTTCACACTGCCTTTCCCAGAATTAGATCTAGTGCAACTAGAGAACCTGAGTTCAGGTTGGTGTCATATCAAACGCAGGCAGTGGCAGTTGATTCTCTTGATTAAGCATGACAGAATATTGTTCTGCAGATACAAGTGTGAATTAGGTGGAGGGTGGGTGCAAGAATTTTTGGAGAGAGAGATTTGTTTGCTAGAATTCAGTAGGAGAGCCCTAGATGGGAAATAAATGGCCACGATGGTATAGGCTGTGGTGAGTGGTCAGAATTCAGAACCACATGACTTTCCTGTGACTAAATGCCTGATGCTTATCTCACCACCTGCAACACCAGCAGTGCACAGGACGTGCATTTACAACACCTTATTTACCTGCATTAATACACATTTTTTTGTGCTTATGAGTGGTTATTTTTGCCATACTAATAGTTTCTACATATTTCTCCGTGTTTCTTTAGAGGGGCTTATTGATAAATGTCACTGTATATTTAAAAAGGAAGCAGGGCTTGGTGAAACAGGTGGAAGGAGCTTTTCATTGACTGAGATCTGTGCATGTAATTTAATCCAGTAAATAAGTTAGCGTGCTGCATGAATGTGAATATAATGTTGCTTTTTTGTTGGTTCTTTAAAAATAATTAAAATTACAGAGGGCACAAAACCCTTTGCATTTTAATTGCAATGGCCTTATGTAGCTGAGAAGGCAAGGCAACAAGGGGGGCTGGCTTGTGTCCTATGCTCGTGTGACCCGCAGAAATCCCCGGTGTCTTAACTTGGTCCTGGCAGCCCGTTACCCAGGGGCAAGTCAGTCGTGTTCCCTGTGAGATGGAGGATGCAGCAGTGAGCTCCCAGCATCTCAGAGCCTCTCTGGCTTTCCCCCATCCTGCCCTGTAGACTGGATGCACTTCACATGCAGTCTGCTCGCACAGAAACCCCAGTGCTTGGGGATGGAAAACCCAGCACTTTGGGAGCTGCTTGGCTCTGCTGCTCATGTGTAATGTCCCAAGCCTGCCAATCTGCAGTCTAGCCAGTGTACCTGGGAAATACTGGATCGATTGTACCTGTTCTGAAGAGGGCTGTGGCGTGGAGCCATCTCCCAGGACTGATGCAAACTAATTGCACCTCTAGTCAGAAGGAACGAGCGCTAATGGAAGACAGGATAGATAGGCTGACTTGGAGGGAATAGAGTTCATTCTTTACAAATAAAAATTTGGTTTCTTCTGCTGGAAGGTCGGTAAATGTTGCTAAGATCCTCTAATCTAGCCTGCATAATGCACGCTCTAAAATCTTAGCCAGCCAGTAATTTAACCTCGCATGCCCAGTGTAATTAGGATATTCGGAGCAAATTGTATGTAAGCGCTGCAGTGACTGCTCTCCTTCTGTTCTGCTGCTAGATCCTGTGTTTGATGCTGGAATACAACATCATCGATAATAACGACACCCAGCTCCAGATCATCTCTACCCTGGAAAGCACAGACGTGGGAAAGAGAATGTATGAACAGCTGTGTGACAGGCAGAGGGAGTTAAAAGAGCTGGTATGTCTCCCTGCGCGCAGGATTGCCATAGCACACTGTGGTCTGTACTCTCCAGAAATGGAGGTACAAAAGAAAGACAAGCAGGGTGTGAAATTCCTGGTTAACAACAGGATGGGAGCAGTATTTGGAGGATTTTACTGTGAATATATATACTGTGTGGTATTTACTGATGTGTCTAATCCCATCCTATGTTTATGAATGAAATTCAATAACTTTAGAATCCGTGTGAAAGAATAAAGGTGAAATGCTGCTGTCTTAAGATCTTACAAGTCAGCTTGTCAAATTCTGCCACCTTTTGACATACGAGTAGCAAATGGTTCTAGTGCTGGCCAGCGTTTCTTCATGCTTTGACATTCGCAGCATTTCGCTGAGATGGGCCTTAGGTCTGGTTCTCAAAGCTGGACCCTGTGAGAAAAAGATTCTTTCCTGTATTCAGACAGGATCTCCAGATTGAATACAGATCTGCTCTCGTCAGTGCTTTTTTTTCACCTATGCAAATATACCCACAGTCTTCCTCTTCCCTCTTTCACATTTATATTTGTCTTCATTGACTCCTGCTCCCAGGCTGAGAAGTATATGCCTTTTCTGAAGTCAGGCAAATGATTTTATCAGCTGCACAATCTCAGCCCCTTTTCTCTCTCAACCCGGCATTTTAAGGCTGTTTCCTTTAAAGTGAAAATAACCAAACACTGTTGGGCTGAACGAGACAAAATGCTGACCGGTGGCATGCAGGCCTGTAGCTACAGTTAGTGGCATCCCTGGGTAGCAGTAGCACGTAGCACGCTCAGGAAGAGCTCTGTCAGTGGAGGAGAAAGCAGGGAAGAGGTGGCAGGGCTGGCAGGGAGTTCTGGAATCGGAACAGGGTTTGCTCTGGTGCAGAGCTTGCGATACCTTGGTTGGTCTGAAATGTGGAATGGCAACTTGCTTGAGCAAAGTATCTTCTCTTTTACAGCAAAGAAAAGGTGGTCCCACAAGGTTAACACTGCCATCCAAGTCCACAGTAAGTTAATCGTGTCAATAGCAAAACAAGCTTTGTCTTCCCATATTTAAACATTTGATTTATGTGTGCCGTGGGGCTCAGTGGCTTGTTGGTCAGTCAAGGGGGGAGTCATTCCACTTGCTCTGTCAACATAACTGGAGTTTACACGAGTAAGGGCACATTTCTGCTCCTGGGTCTGTGCAGCAGGTCCCTGTGCCGGTGCAAGCGCCAGGCTGTCAGATGGATACTGGTGCACAGGGGTGGAATTTGTGATGCAGCCTGATGGTAGATTGGGGTGCAGAGTTTTCCATTGAAAAGGCAAAGTTCACAGTGTCCAGTTCTGGGTTTTAGACATGACAGTCTGACAGTGAAACATCACTGTTGCAGTTAAGCCTGGTGTAAACCCAGACTGACTCCCCTGAGGCCAGGTAACGGTCCTGAGCACAGTTGGGGCCTGAAACTTGGAGTGAAACCTCCACTGAGGTAAAAGACCCATCTTCAACGTTTGTTGTGTCAGTTTGTGCCTCACAAGGACACACACGCAAAGAAGTTTGCTGTCCTAATGCCTGGATGAATTTTTCCCAGGGTGTGTGAAGCAATGCTGCCACAGGAGCCCAGCTGCTTGCCAAACAAACAGAAACTTCTCTGTGTGGTTCTCTGTTACTGTAAACAAGTGGTATAATTGTGCAACTCGTGCTGGTTAACAGGATCAGTGACACCACTGCAGACGATTGCAGCCCGAGGAGTCAATAATCGTGCTTATCAATCTGTTGTTTGCTCTCAGGACGCAGACCTGGCACGCTTGCTGAGCTCGGGGTCTTTTGGAAATTTGGAAAACCTCAGCCTGGCCTTCACCAATGTGACGAGTGCTTGTGCTGAGCACCTCATCAAACTGCCTTCGCTCAAGCAGCTGAACCTGTGGTCGACTCAGGTAAGTGCTTTGCAGACTGAAACTCGGGGTGAGAACCAGTGCTGACTAATTCTGAAATTTCGCCTTACGTGAGCACGAGAAGTGTGTGTGAAGAGGTTGGGTTAGAACTAACGCATCCTCATGCTATTTTTACAGGGCCTTTCTGTGGTCTGTCTCATGCTGCAGGCCGATTTCCCTCACCTCACCCTTTTTTAAGAATTTTTTAATTTGATTTTATTTTTTAATTATAAAAGGATTGGCGCTACCTCGGCTTGAGTGTTCCAGCCAGGCATGTTTGATGCTGGCTGCTTTGCAGCACATGCACTGCTCTTCATCGGAGAAGTGCTGGTGCTTTCACTCATTTAGGTGATGCTGTGCGGCTCGTCTGGTCAAGCCAAACACGGCGTCTGTGCAGCATGGGCAGTGAGCTGCCCTGAATGCTGATCAACCAGGATTTCTTTAAAAGCAATAGCACCAAAAAGAAACTCGGATAAACAGAAGGAAACTATAGTGAGAATGCAGTTATTTTGTAAGCAAAAAGGGGCCAAGTTAACTCAATAAATTATTCAACTGTTAATTGAAACAGTTTTTAAAATTAAATTTCTACATTTCCCTCCTGGTTTTGGTCTCTGAGGTTCTCCACTGGAGAGGTTTTCCCCGTTTTCTTTTAGCACCTATTTTTCTTGCTCACTGAAAATACAATTATGCTCGGTGCAGCCATGAAAAGCAGCTTCTCCCCGCCTCCCCAACTCAGATGTCATGTAAATACCTTGTTTTATTTTCCCAACTACTTTGTGGCTCAGAAATTTTGTCTCATGTGAGGAATGTGAAGCAGAACCTGACTGTTTGCTTGTTTTAAGACTGTCTTGTATCTCCTCTGGATTTATCCTAACAATGTAACTTTTGTATATGAAAACTTAGATGCCCCTTGCTCAAAAATGAGTTTGGTTTGACTGGATGAAGAGCCTGTTTTTTGTATAATTCTTTTATTTAAAAACAAAGAAAGAGTTTAGATACCGTTTTATTTTGCGATATCCTGGTTTCCATTAATCTAGAATTTAGAAACAGCCAAAACCAAGTGGGTCAATAGAACAATTACCAATCAATAGTATATTGTTCCTGAGACCAAAATAGCTAATTAATGCCACTTGTATTACAGGGTTTAGGCTTTTTTGTGATGTGGTTGGAAACTGAGTGAGACTGCCATAACCCTCTTGTATAGCCTGGGTGGGAGCTCTCTCATACAAAGTCCAGACTTCAAAGGCACCATTCTAATTAAACGATGGCCTGTGGTTAAGTGTGCACAAGTCACTTAATTTTTCTGTTCCCCATCTGCAAAAAGGGGATGAAACCATTTGCTTTCTCTCCTGTCATTCGAGATTGTGGTAAAGAATCTGAGTGTGGCTTTGAAGGTTCCTCTGCAAACCCGGTTCTAAGGTGCCCTGTTTGCACTGAGGTACTTGCATATGATGTTCACACAATGTTGAAAAACAACTTTGCTTACGCCCCACAGTTCGGAGATGCAGGGCTGCGGCTTCTGTCCGAACACCTCACGATGCTGCAAGTGCTCAACCTGTGCGAGACTCCTGTCACGGATGCCGGACTGCTGGCACTGAGTTGTAAGTGACCAAAATAAACCACAGAGGAAAATTTATGTGGGTTCAGAGGAATTCACGTGGGTTTAGACAGAAGATAGATTTCTTGGCTGCCACAGCACTGCTTCCGCAGGGATTTAGGACAGGCCGTGGTTGTGTTTGGTTTTAAAGTTCCCTCCTCCACTCCCACTCAGGCAGCCATTCAGCTGCAGGCAAGGGAAGTGGGATGGTGAGCTGAACCCACCAAAACTTTGTGGCTTCGTATGAGCTTTGGTGTCCCAGCCTGTACTCCAGCTCTTGCCTCTGACTGCGCTAGTGGCACTTGTCTCATCTCACATGGTGACCTGTTGCCCTGGGTTTTTCCACTCAGCCTCCTGTGGGTGGGAGCCTGATGTCCTGGCACAGGGGGGAAGGTTGCAAGGCCACATAACAAGTTACTGGTGTGTTCAGTACCCCTGCACAGCAGATTATGTACACTCGCTGGCATGTTTTGTTCCTCCCCTCCTGGGGAGGTGAAACTCTCGCTGTTCTTAAATTGAATAGGGGAAGGCAGATTGGGGCTATCTGAGCAGGATTCGGGATGGCCTTGTGCGCTGAGAGCCGCCCCGCATGCCAGGCTGAGACCCTTCCCTCCATCTGACCTCTCCCGTTGGGCTTATGGGACTCGTTTAATAGGCTTGATCCTGCACAGACGTGCCAGACAGCCTAGTAGTTATGGCTCATCTTAGGAAACTATTCTGCTAAGTACTGAAGCCTAAAATGGAAATGGGGGAGGGAGGGGAGAAGGAGGACTGCTAGATCAGCATGGCCCCTGCGTGCACCGCGCAGAGCACGGAGAACGGGAACTATTCAGGATAATGTGCAGGAAACTGATGATGAGAAGTTGCCTGACCTCCTTTGAAGTCTCGGACTTAAGCATATGCTTAATGGCCCTTCCTAAATAGGGACTTTTTCCTGGATGGGGGCCCAAACAGCTGTTTATCCATTCCTACTTCTATATTTTACACTATTCAGCTTTTTTCCTGAGAGTGCTGCGCATAGTCATGTCTTGTTTGGGCTTTGACCTACTGTAAGCTTGATATTTTAAGAAAATGCAGCACAACTGTAAATATCTGTATGTGTATTTTCTCTTTCAGCCATGAAGAGCCTGTGTAGTTTAAATATGAACAGCACCAAACTTTCAGCAGATACCTACGAGGATCTCAAGGTATTTATGAATTGCATGCACTGAAGATGAGAAGTAGCTGGGCCAAGAGGACTTGTAGATTTAGCAAGTGCATGGTGGTAGTGCCCAGTGCAGAGGGAACTGGCCCCATGGGGTGGGTACCACAAAAGTAATCTGAAGAGGGTGAGGTGGGTTATATTGGGGAGATAATGGCTGCAAACAGCATTCTGAGGTTGCTGGCTTGGATGGACTCAGGGCACATTTAATATGCTGAACGGATGAGTTTGAAATCAAATGAGAAATGGAAGCTTTCTGCCAGTGCTATCAACAGTAAAGGTTTCATAAATAGGAGCATGTTGGCTGTGTCCATTGAGAATACACAGGTAAATCCAGTTGAGTAAAATGCCGTACTTGGCACCAGTGAGGCTGCACCTCGAGTGCTGTGTTCAGTTTTGGGTCCCTCAATACGAGGACATCAAGGTGCTGGAGTGTGTCCAAAGAAGGGCAAGAAAGTGGTGAAGGCTCTAGAGAGCAAGACCTGTGAGTAGCGGCTGAGGGAACCAGGGTTGTTTAGCCTGGAGAAAAGGAGGCCATGGGGGGAGAACTTCTTGCTCTCTGCGACTACCTGAAAGGATGTTGTTCCAGGTGAGTGTTGGTCTCTTCTCCCAACTAACAAGCAATAGGACAAGAGGAAATGGCCTTGGGTTACACCAGGGGTGGTTCAGATTGGATATTAGGAAAAATCTCTTCATGCAAAGGGTTGTCAAGCACTGGAACAGGCTGCCCAGGGAAGTGGTGGAGTCCCCATGCCTGAAGGTATTTTAAAGACATGTAGATGTGGTGCTTGGGGACATGGTTTAGTGGTGGACTTGGCAGTGTTTGGTTAATGATTGGGCTTGATCTTAAAGGTCTTTCCAACCTAAATGATTTTATGATCCTAGTGCAGACCTCCAAAGCAATGTTCTGTGCTGTTAACAGGACCAGAAGTAACGGGTGAAGGGGATTGTGGAGCTTTGATTCAGAGTAAAAAGGGAGAGTTAAGTGCATTGAGAGAAAAGTGAGTTTATCTTGACACATCTCAGACTGGAACTGGGCACAAACACCCGGTTCCAGAACGTGACACATAAGGTGTCTGGTGTTACCATTTGTACCGTGAGTTTACAATCACTTTGGCAAAATGGTGCAAAGAAATAGAATGTAGCTGTGGGAAGGGAATGGCCCCAGCTGGTTTTGGACATAGATAGCCTGAGATGTGTTGGCTTTCATGACTTAACATGGACTTTTCCTTCACTCTGGTGCTGTGTGAGTTGTATCTCCCATAATCTTGCCCTATAACCCCAAGTGCTCCTGGTGAAACTGCACATTGTTCTGTCTTGTGTGTTGAAACTGTAGATTCTGCCAGGTGTGTTCCGAACGGTCACAACCTTGGGTTGAGTTTCAAACTTGAGGCAAGCCCTGGCACTGCTCTGCTTTCAAAACTCACTGCAAACGTGTGTCTCTGGTTCTGGCTGTGGAGCCAGGGCTCCCCAGGGACTCGATTCCACAGTGTGGATTTTTCAAGATCGAGTTTTCAAAACTTGTGTCACAATTGTATATGGAAAGAAGTCGTCCTTGGAATTAACAGCTGGCTGGCAGATGGGTTCACACAATGGGGCTTGTATCAGGCCCTGAGCATTTACAGACAATCAAGGTCAATGCTGTATCTGGCCTGGGGCTCTGAAGTGGAGCCTGTTGAGAGGCTCCTCCATCCTACTACCCCAGCTTCAAAGTCCCTCTGCGACTGACTTCAGACCGAAACTCCTGTTTTCCTGACCAGTTCCCTCTGCTCTGGTATTGCATTAACAGACCACAGCAGCAACACCAGAAAGTGACATGCCAGGGCAAACAGCAGAACTGGCTGTGAGCAAAGTCCTGATGATTGCAGCGAATTGAAAAAGCTGAGAGAAGAGGCGTGCGTCACTTTTTCCCCTCTCACCTCTTTCATTGAGATTTATCTCAGTGGCCATATTTTTTTTCAAGCTCTGTGTCTGTTCAGAGGCAGGGTAATAGTTCCTTTCCCTGGGGCACGTGGTTGTAGGTCTGTTGAGCTCAGCCTTCAAAAGAAGGTATATTTGATACAAATCTTTCCTTCTTCTCCCCTTGGTCTGTGAGAGCATTTGGGGCACAAGCCAGGGCTGACATTTCCTCTCCTCTCCATCCCCCGCCCCCCTAAACACACTCGCACACACACACAGACACCCACGTGTGTACCAGGCAGGCTGAACCAGACAATAAATAAACACCCACTACTGAAGTCATTATTGCCTAACTGAAAAATTATTTGCTGGCAGTGTCTGTAGGATTATGACTTGCTCTTATCAAAATACGCGTGTACATAAATCAAGGGGTGAGGTAATAATGACTCCTAGAAACTTGCAACTCCTCAATTATACCCCGGCCTAATTAAACGTGCATGTTTGTTTTGAGAGAATTAGCCATACAGTCATGGTCAGGGAGCGTGGAAATGGGATCAACAAGCAGGAGCCCTGCAAACTGCCGATTCCCATCTGCCTCGTGCGGGGTAATTCAGGAACAATAGGTCCCAGTGCGGTGGAGATCCAGAAGGGAGACCACAAAGGCACGCTCCAAACTAACACACACTCCAGAGTGTTTCAATACCTGGAGGGCAAAGCCAAGCAGTGACTTAGTGGGGAGGCTGCAGGAGGAGCATGGGGAAGATGATTAAGGGCCTGAAGCGCCTCCCCTATGAGGAAAGGCCGAGTGATCTGGGACTTTTCAGCCTAGAGAAAAGAAGACTAAGGGGGGACCTTATTAATGTTTATAAATATCTTAAGTATGGGATGCAGGGGGACATGGCTAGCCCCTTTTCAGTGGTCTGTGGAGACAGGACAAGGGGCAATGGCTGCAAGTTAGAGCACAGGAAGTTCTGCACCAGCTTTTACACAGTCAGGGTGACAGAGCCCTGGGACAGGCTGCCCAGGGAGGTTGTGGAGTCTCCATCTCTTGAGATACTCGAGCCCTGTCTGGATGCCTATCTGTGCAATCTGAGCTAGGGACCTTGCTTTGGCAGGGGGGTTGGACCTGATGATCTCTCAAGGTCCCTTCCAACCCCTATGATTCTGTGATTCTGTGAATCTGCTGTGGTTTGTCTCTGCTGCCTTCACGGCTGGTGGTTGGCACGCTGATGTTCCCTGGCGTTAGTGTAACAGTTACAGATGGGGTCTGACCCCCATGGCCGGCGCCTGGGTTTTACTAGAGCCACATGTCTTTGCCACAGTGTGACTTCAGTCTTGCACATCTGCAACGGCTCAGCATCTTGTTCCCCCACAGGCTCTGGGATGCTTCAGCTCGCTGCTGAACTTGGTGCTGTTACTTGGGTTGGACCTGATGATCTCTTTGAGGTCCCTTCCAACCCCTCTGATTCTGTGATACTCTGCAGGGTTGAGGTCATAGCGCATCTTCTGGCAGCTTGTGCCCATTAGATCCATCCTCCCAGTTTGCCAGTGGTGCAGATTTGCTGGGAACTTTATTCCCAAGTCCTGAGCACCTGTCACTAACTCTGACCTTTTCCTATCTCCCTGCACAGGCTAAACTCCCCAACCTGAAAGAAGTGGATGTCCGCTACACCGAAGCGTGGTGAGCTCTCCCTGCCTCCGGCTCTTCTCTTTTGCTTCTCACCAGAAGGAAAAGATTTTTAATCCAGAAAAATGAACCGGAAAATAACTTTTTGGCTGATAACCTGTAGAGCAGTGAGTCCTGGGACTTTGGTGGTAGGAGTCGTGGTTGTGGTGGGGTAGCGGAGTGGCGTTCTGTGTGTCGGGGGGGGACGGGGCAAGCCTGGACCCAGCCGGATTCTTTCAGCTTTGTGATTTTGGAATCAACATCATTTAAATTGAAAAGGAAAAAAAAAAAAAAAAGAAAAAAGAAAAAAAAAAGAAGAAGAAAAAGACTTTGTAGCAGCAAGAGGATTATAAAGAGGAAAAAACCACCTTTGTGGATTTTATTTGCCTTTGTGTTTTATGCCGTGTGGAGAAAATACATTAATTTGTCATTATTTACCTGGGTTTCCTTGGCTGGCAGCCATCCAGTCACAACTACTCCTCTTTCTCCAGTTTTGCTCCAGCAAATCAAACTTATAAAAATCTCAAGAGAAGAAAACCAAAACCGATATGATTTCCACCTCCCCCCGTGCCCTTGCGGTTGTTATGCAAAGTAATTTTGTTGTACATAAGATTTACATAATGCACCTATTTAAGAAAATGGTTCACAAATAACAGGTCTGGGACCTGTCTTTTTATTTATGAATTGTTAATTCTTTTACCCTTTTTTGCGTATAGTACTGTATAAACTAGTTTGCTGTCTTGTTGTTGTTATTATTTTTTTTTTTACAAGGAATTGTCCTCCTTGAAGAATTGCCTTTCAGTAATGCATATACTGTATCATAACCCCTCTGGCACAACCTCCAGCGCGTTTTCTTTTTGATTTCAAAATGCCTCCAATGTTATCAAATAGGAAGGAAAGTACCTATTGGGGTGGGGTTGGGGGGG